>PVKA01013375.1:0-37584 GCA_004027165.1 Ctenomys sociabilis | reverse complement strand
GATACCAGGTTCACTGTGGGAGTGCCTGATAATTTTGGAAAAGACATTGTCTTTCTGTGTTTCATACAACAATACTAAAAATGATTCTGAGGAAAAAGTTATTAAAATTCTGCACTTATTGCATTATCTTTTGGTGAGAAGCTGAAAGAGTGGATAAGATCAAAATGTACAATAGATGTCGGGAAATGGGGAACGACTGTGCAAAAGGATAGGAAAGCAGGGTGTAGGCAGGGGAAGGCAAAGAAGAGGAAAGGACACCAAAGAAAAGAAAAAGGAGGAAATGGAAACAAAGCTCTGCAAATAGAAAGCGAATATGTGAGGAAGGGAGGAGGAGGAGCTGGGAAAAACAGAGGAATACAAATATATCACATCACGGTAGAAATTCCATATGATACATATAACTGTTATGTATAGCTACAATGTATCAATAAACTTCATTGGTGGTGTTCTCTTTATAGAAGAAACAGCTTCACAAGTATTAAGTAACCTGCCTAAGCGCGTGGCTAGTCGGTGGCACACAAGGTTTCAAACGGAAGAACTCAGATTTCCTAATCCACTTCCTAGTATGTACTGACCCAAAAATTTTATGCAGACTTTCAAATTCATTTTCTTCCTAAAAAAAACATGAACATACTTTATAGAGTACAGTAGGACAACTATGGGCTCACTGTATTGCTCATTTATAGCATTTATATTTCTTTTGAAATAGAATAGTACAAGTTAAGTTCACTTTGGAATTTTAAATGAAACATTACATTAAGTCAGTAATACTATTTGAAAAAATACTAGGGATAGACTGAATATTTATCATTGAAGTGCTTATGATCGCTCTTATACTCCTTGACCATTTTTATGGGATATAGTTAAAGCTTTGTGATTTAAAAATAAAAGACTGCTTTCAATAATATTCTTTACAAATCTTGTTTAAGCAGAAATTGAAACTGTCTCTCAAATGTTGACATAATAGTCTTCTTTGAGATTCATTCACAAAAGCTTAAAGTATCTATGTCACTTACTGTATCCCTGGGCCAATGTCTCATTTGTACCCTCTTTTATCTCAGATAGGAAAAATCCTCATGGGCAGACAATTACAGAGGTTTTAGAACACGACCCAGTATCAACAGTTGATGACTATATAATTGCAATAGTTGTCATGAGAACTTCTTCAAAATCACCACAAAATAATATGCATTTGATCTCAATAAGGACACATTGTCTCATGTTGTTACTGTAAATTAGAGAATAAGACAGTGTGAATAGTGTGCATCAAGGTAATTATAGTTTCCCAGGATTTTTATGAAAAGAAAAAACACAGGCAACACCTGAATGCCTGAGGAAACATAATAACATCCCAGAAATCTACCACCTGACCTGTAGCATTATAATTATAAGATAGAAGCATCTCTGAGCACTTCAAGCTTGACAAAATTATAGATGAAAGTCTAATTTGAAAGTATAAAGATTATATGAATACTATAGGTACACTATTGTTTCATTATAGGTACACTATTGTTTCATTAGGGTATTAATATTAACTATTAACTGCATTAATAGATTTTTGTGGCAGACTACGTGGAGGAAATTTTTCAAGGTTTGTCTTAGGAGAATAAGCCTTGTTTTATGAGGGAAGTATAAAACTTTATGCAGGGCAAATGGCAGCATCTGCCTTTGGGAGAAAGCCGAGTCTGGAGGTGTTGTGTGGTTCCCAGGGAAGGCTCTTCTGCATTTCAGTTTCCCTTTGCTGAGCACAAGCGTGAGCAGCCTTGCCAGGGCAGTTGCAGGTGCTGCTGTGTGTGTGTGTGGGGGGGCAGCATGTGTGCATGCCTTACTGGGTAGAAACAAATTAGTGCTGCTAGATGGTCAATTGACTGCACTTTCAGAAAACAATCCTGCAAGCACAGCTTAACTGCATATCTGGCTGGCTAAAAGCACCTATTGTGCAGACAGAGCATTTTAGTTTTAGTATTTCTGAGCAAATAGATTGTTTAGAATAAAAACCTGTTTCAGAGAGCATGGGAAACACATTAAGAATAGAGGTAGTTTGAGGCCTGAAGAAGGGAAATCACAGGATGTGCACCTGAAACAATAGCAGATGGTTACTTTTTCATGAACTACAATATAGAGTTAATTTTCCCCCCGATGAAAGTTATGTGCTCATAACCTTACCCTGTCCTTGGATTACGTATTCTGATTGCTATTTTCTTATCATATACTCCTACTCAATATTCCCCAAAGAATCATATGAAGAAAATATGACTGTGCTGAACGAGAGCAAATTGTTCACACATGTAACTCACTGGACATTGAAATAGTGCAGCTTGGAGGTGCACATAGATTGAGATTAGCAGAGTTGTCTTTAGGCAAGGACATCTTGTGAAGAGAGTGCGCTGAGAGTGGGATACCAAGTGCTAACATCATCAAGCCGACTGCAGTGGCCTTGGAAGGGTCTAGGTGGCCTTGCCTCTGCCAGCAAGCTTTGCCCTGGCTGCCCCTACCTGGCCCTTGGCATTCCTATTTATGCTCCTCCCTCGTTCTCAGGGTCCTCCACTCTGCTACAAGCAAATATAAGGCATTCTAAATTCTTCCACTCATCTGTTTTAATCATACAACACACTCTTTCAACTCAGAAGCAAGCAATTCATTAGGAACACAAAGTAACTCATTAATCTAATTTCCAGCATTGTATACATCAAATCCATCAAATTTGGAACGATACAACCTGTGAAAGAGGTCCACATAATGATGTACCTACAGTCCAAAGTAAAGAGAAGTCTGAGAAAAGAAATGTTAGTTGACTTATAAAGGTGATACGTAAATCTAGATAATTGGCAATTGGGTAAATATAAACTCTATGGGGTAATTCTAAGGATAAAAGCCCAGCCAGTACAACAAATACGACATTGGTAAATGACCATGGACAGGAAAGTCTGCCTCAATCTTTCCCTGAAATTAACGCAGTTGCTGTTGATTACATTTTATCTTTGGTTCGTGGTTGAAGTTGCTGGTAAGCAAAATAGAAGAAAAGGAAAAGAAAAATGAAATGAAAATCAAAAGCCTCATTTTCTCTACATTGAGTTCAAATACTTCTATTGTCAATGCTAGAATAGTTTCTTTGCTGTTTCTGTTTTCATGACTAATGCAAATGTGATTGTAAATTGCAAGAATATATTAAACTGAATATATTAAGCAGGATTTTAGATTAGAACTTAAAATTGCCGCTGAAGTCTGTGGTTTTAGCTAAACTACACATTAAATATTTGAATATTTAGCTTGGTGTGTTATATTGCTGAAAATAAAATCATTTGCAAAATCTATGGCTTATGGAACACGCTCAGCTTGAGTACACAGAGGATCTTGGCTGGGCTCAGCAGGAGGGTCCGCCCCACTGTGAGTAGCATGCTCCGCGCTTGCGCTGGGATACGGTCATTTTCAAGGTGAGCATTAGAAGTTAGCAGGCAGTTCCACTTCTGCCCCTGTGGCCCTGACAGTGCGCCCCTTTTCAAAATGAGCCCACTGTACTTAAAACTATGTCCATTAGCTTGTTAAATTATTGATTAGGCTTTTAGTTCCCATAAAATAGGAAGATAGATGAATACGGGCGAAGGCGTCCTGATGGGCTTTGCCATATTTTTCATGTAAAAATAATTTGACTCTTTTATTTTGATATGGCTGGAACTACATAAAAAATGTAAGGCAATGCTTAGAATGTAGTAATACTGTTTCTTCATTTAACTATACAGGGCATAATTGATCAGCAACATCTTGCTAAGTGCTTACATCTATGTTCTTAGATACCAATAATATGTAACTTTAACCAAGCCTAATATTTTACTCTTTAACTCAATCTAACGCTTGCCATTACCTTCTCATCTATTTTTAGATGAGCCATATCAGATCACTTTTCAAAAATGAAATGTACATTGGAATGTTTAGTGAATGATTAATATTTTCTTAACATATGCTGCTGAATAATAATGTTAATTAAATTATAACACTTGATGAAAAAGCTTCATGTCAATTTTTCTTTATTGCTTCGAGATACTGAGAAACTCTCCAGACAATGACAAGGAACAAGAGAGGAGGCCCAGTGAACTGTCAGAGGAGGCCTAGCGAACCCAGCACCCAGGACGGCCCGCAAGTGCATGCTTAAAAGTTGGCAAAGGTAGATCTTCTATGGAATGTTCTCCACAATCAAATACAGATTTTAAAAACATAAGTTAGGAACTGTGTATCAAAAATGAATACTTAAATCAATATATCATGGTTGTTCCAAAATTTGGTAAAATGCTTGCCAGATTTCCTTCTATTTTTTGTCTTTTTTCTATCACTCTATATATATATAGCAGATTTTATGTTTAATAATAGTATATTGTAACTGACATTGTCAATATGTTTTTTTTTTTCTAAAATTTATTCAGTATCATACAAAATGTCATTTATATGTTTTTCAACTTTGGAAATGGGGGAAACAAAATTGTTATTTCATTTTCTTTATCTAAACATATCCATGCATTTCAGATGACTCCTGACTCTTGGCACTTCAAGATAAATGGATATTGAAGAGTGAAAAGATTATTTCACCAGTAGTATTTTACTTCTTTTGCAGCCCTTGGAAAAAACATCAGGGTTTTTCAGGATGAAACAGCAACTCCAGTGACAGAGAACCATAAAGTAACTTCAATTTTCTAATCTCAAATAAATACTATTGTTGCTTTTGACAGATTATAAGATCTGAAAGCCACTCTTAAAGGGAGGAAGGCATGGAGAGCAAGGGGAGAAGAAAAAGGGGAAGAGAGAGTGGAGGAGAAAAAATAGGAAGGGGGAAGAAGAAAGGCAAGAAAGAAAGACTAAGTGAGAGAAAGGAGGAGGGAGAAGAAGAGAGACAAAGGAAAGTTCCAAAATGAAGTCATCTGTCTAAAGATCAGATGGATAGGAAAAAAAGATTGCTAAAAATGGTTCAGTGCATGGCTTTCAATCCCCACACAGAATTAAATCCAGCTATTGATCTCTGGCTCAGATGCCTTCTCTTTCTTGTCCTTCTGCTCCACACTTTCAGTGTGGTTTCCTATAAGATGTGCTACACCACAAGCATTTATAATTAATTACTCTTTTTAGGTGAGGTTTTAATATCCCATACCCTTGATGATAGAGAAGAAGTCTTTTCTGGAGTGTGTGAAAAGCTAAACCCATAGTTTTAATTTGGAACACTTTAATGGAAAGAATTCAGAGTTTGAAAAAGTCAGGAAACTGATAAAATATCCCACAAAAATGTATGTGCATCTTTGTTTCCAGCAGCATAGTTTGTCATGGCTAAACCTCAGGAACAACTCACATGCCGATCACCTGAGGAATAGGTAAAAAGATGTGGTATTTTTATACCATGGAGCATTACTCAGTTATAAAGAAAGATAAACTTGAGGTTTTATAGGTAAACAGATGTAACTAGAGGTGATATTCATAAGTGAGATAAATCAGATCCACATATATAAACATGACGTTGTCCAGTGAATGCAAGAATGTGAAAGATACAGAAAAATCTGAAAAGTAAAATAGATATAGTGAAAGGAAAAGAAACTGCCCGAAGAATGAACAGTTGGGATGAGAAAAAAGTCACAAGAAAAGAAGGAACAGGAAAAATTATGTTTGTATATATATATAGCATAGCTAAAATGAGACTACTAATTTCTACTGGTCCTTTGAAGGTATCAATTAATGATTAAAATTTTCACTTTAAACAATGCTGCTTCTGGCAATCTGAGCAACTACACTGAAGACAACGCAATGTGACAGCCACTGTTGATTACCTATCATCTTGTTGTTTTTGAAATTGTTTATTGTTTCTAATGTCTTATCAATTTTTTTTCTATTCTACTTAAAATTTTAAAAATCCCACAAGATTTATCTACTGTGTAACTCTGAAGATATAAAACAGGACTTGTGGCTGTTGTTCAGATTATTTTGGCTTCTTCACAGCAAAGCAATGCAGCCTTGACATCTGGAATCCAATGAAAAAGGGGCGGATTTGAAGACCAGTTCTGCATTACAGTGCCAACTAACTTCTCCAAACTTCAGGTCTTTTTCTCTTAAAACAATAATTCAACTTACAGGTTTTTTGTGATGTGTAAAGGAGTTGGAGATATGTAAAAATGTTTTGTAAATGGAAAGCATTGTGTGGTAGCTATTGTCATTAATGCCTTCAATTAAAATAAATTTAGGAGCCCCATGGGTCCCCTTATGTATGATTTTGCTTTGTCAGGGTTAAATAATCTAATAGTCAACAATGGTTTAAAAATATTTAGTGGAAAATTCCAGATATGAATCATTCATAAACTTTAAGTAACTTTTAGTAAAGTATATTATTTTGGTTAATCTAATTATTTGTTATTGCTATTATTTTCATACTGTGAAATTATACTTCACTTTATATAGGTATGCTTATTGTTTAAAAGCAACATAATATATAAAAGGTTTAATATTATCTGAGATTTCCCTGAGAATCTTGGAACATAACCCCCATGGATAAAAGGGGGTCTATTGTGATTTACATATTAAAATATCATTTACATGATTTGATTTGTATCTCATGATAGTAGTTTTGTAGACAAAGCCAATGCTTTTTTCTGTTTTTCTGAAATCATCCAAGTATTCCATGGCCTTTGATATTATAGTTCTTAGTTGAAACACAAATTATTAAACACATGTATACCAGAGCAAAAGAGACTTTCATATCTAATGCAGGAAACTTTTTTATAATTTCAAGCTATTCCTTAATAAGTTCAAGCTTTGTGTATCAGAAATGCCACTGACCACTGCAGTTACAAATCAATACAGGATGGAACTGTCAAATGGAATTCTTTGTTTCATTTTAAAAAGGGGACGTGTGCAGTTTTAGAAGGGCAATGCAAATGAGCTGCTGTCTTGGTTTGCCCCTCCCTCCTACTCTCAGTCAAACGGTGCCCGTTGTGCTGTACTTCCTGGACCTCACCACTTGACGCTCAGAGTGGACATTCCTTGGGGACTTATAATCTGTTCTCTCCCTCCTGTGTTACTGTGTAATTTCCTTGGAAACACAGGGGCCCTGCTACTATCCCCACTGCTATACCTTTGCAATGTCTGGCACGCAATAGGTGTACAGCAAATATTGATTGAAGGAAAAATGTATCCTCAGTACATTTTTCCCAGCAGAATGTATCCTCTGCACTTCTTTCCCAGCAGAAAATGTAGAGTGATTTAATTGCTTTCCAATTATTCCCCAACTTCTAAAGACATGATGAGCAAAGCAAAACTTTCTATCCTACAACCCCAAAACAGCTGGCATTTAATGGGATACGATGAATTGCTAGATTACATTTTTTATTTGTGTTTTCCATTTCTGTGATCAGACTAAATGCTATTTAGAAGTTCCATTCTGCATCTGATTATTTGCTAGTGTCCCAGTTTTTCAGTCATAATATTTGGTTAGTGAATTATTAACAAATCAGAACTGTTTTGATTCAAGCCCTACTAGAGTAAACACGGATCTTCCTGAATAGAGAAGTTGGGCAGTGACTTTGTCAAAGCAGCAGTAAATAGAGCAGCTGTTCTAATCAAGAACAGAAGGCTCCTGATATATTTCAGTGAGCAGGAGCTCTATTTTCCATTTTTCTTGTACATTAATAGAGGCTTAAGTCATTAAAAGGCAACACTTGTTTGCAAATGTACTGTTACTGCATACATTTGTGTTTTGTTTCCTTTAGTGGGCAAGTCAGGACTCACATTTTAGATGTCAAAATTGCCTATTACAATACCATGATTTTTTTCCTTTTCTTTGTCTTTTTTTTCATTTATTACCCATAAAAACTTTTACTTGTGAGACAGTATGGTAATAATTGGTATGTCATGACAAGAAGTATGTATTTAGCTGACCAGAATGACAGTCATTCCAAGAGTGACCCTTATAATACACATTGCTATCTTCAGTGCAGTTGCTTGGTTTACAAATATCAGCATACATAGATAGTCAGGTTGAGTATCCTACCAATTAACTGCTACTTTCACAAACCTGCTGGTGTTTCTCGGGATCATTGCCTTGCCCATCTTGTACGTACAAATGTATGGCTTTGTCCCTGTCCTGTTTCCCAGCTTTTCTCACCCTCTCCTCATCGTCCAGTCCTCAAGTTCTTGCTTTCATTTTTAGTTGTGTTATACCTTTCTATTTGTATTTCTTAAAATGTCACAGAATGGTCCCAATACAATGCTGTATATGATTAGATTTCTAAATTTCTGTGTAAAAATATGTGTCTATTCCTAGTTTCTTATTTTTTTCCTTCATATTCTGTAAAGACTTAAAGTTCAGTGCATCAATACTTGATGGAAAACACCTGTTCTGCGTTATGCCTAAGATATTTGATATTTAGACAGATAGTGAGGGTAAACAAAACTGCGTATGTTGTAGGGTAATAATCAGTTTTTCTTCTGGAGGGTTAACAACCTAAGTTTGCAGATCAAAAATTGGAGAAAAGAAAGGGCTGTAAGGTCAGTCAACATTTTGACGCTAGCCTTTCAAGGTCAGTGAAGACTCAGGACATAGGAGAACCGATACTGTAACATGTAATTCAGTCGTGCCCCAAATTTTCTGATCAAGGAGATTATGGAGCCACAGAGGAATGTGATCAATGATGTATATTGTGTCTAACGAGAGTCACATGAAGAGAAAACTTTCTTTCAGGCTTTCACAGAGAGAAAACTGGTCAAGCAATGGCTGTGACTTATCCACATGGCTGACACTGATAAAGGATCTACAAAGTGCGGTACAGGGTTACAGGATAAATCCTGAGGGGACTTGACTGACCTTATCAGATACAAAAGTTACATTGCTTGTTATATAGGTCTTGCTTTATCTTGGTCTTAACCATGCAGCAGAAAAGCGCAAAAATGAGGTTTATAGAATAAAGCCATATTGATATGCTGAGCTGTAAAAGGCTCTAGTCAACAAATTCTGTGGATAACACAATACTATTATGGGCTGCTGGACTGTGTTGGAGTGTTTTGCTGAATTCAATCACAGTATTTAAATGGCAACAGAACACCCATCTTTGAGAGGACTAAATGAAAATAGGGGATACAAAGGAAGAACCATTCCATATTTGTATATACAGAATAGTTTGGATAGATATACAGCTACTTTCACTTGATTCTGTGAGAAGAGAGATTTGTAGTAAAGTAATAGTGTTTGGAAGGATATCCTGTCTGATTCTTGTATTATTGATAACCACTAAGAAGATAACAGTATAAAATGTATTAATTATTGAAAATGTGTTATTAATCAGCAAAAACAATACCATGATTTTGAACAAAAATCTCTCAGTTTTACTCCTTGGGAGGCAACTAAAACTGCTTTCTAGCTGAGCTACTTAACATTAGCTGAGAGAAAGGGAGAAAGGGAGGGAACAGGTAAGAAAAGAAGGGAGAGGGAGGAAAAGAGAGACAGAGAGAGACAGAGCAAGACAGAGAGATCAAACTTTGTTTTCAACTTTTTGCAACGATGTCACATAAGTTATTTCTGTACAAAATCATAACTCCAGGAATAATCATGGATACTTTAGGCACTGAATGAAGAAATCATGTCCACTAGTAGCCAGTATAAGCTTTTCTTTTTTTAAAACTATTATTATTATTATTATCATTTTGTATTTTAGGATAGACTCTATACAGGGGATTCAGGGTCTCACTACTAGATGAGACTCACAGTGATCTACCTGTTTACAGCCTCCAAAGAGCTGGGATTACAGGCACATGCCACCATGCCCAGTCTCAATTGCTGTCTCTGCATGCCAAGGGGGCAGGGCCAGAATGGCAGGCCTGAGAATCAAACCCCTGACCCCTGTGCCTGCTTGCAGACATTTTAATCTGCTGAGCTATATGGCTTGCCCTTTAGTGTAAGCTTTTCTAACAGCTCAGAGAGAAGTCAACTATTCTTTTAGTGAAAAAAATGTCATTATATTTATTCTATAGTTCAACCTTTGGCAGCACATTATCAAGTGCTTACTATGTGTCTAGCAGTCTGGAAATTGGAGATAATAGGGAACAAGTTATACATGATATTTACTGAAAGGAGCTTAAGGTTGAATGAGGGTAAAGAAAACAAAACAAGAAGAGGAAGAACTTTTGTTATTTTATTGATGTCATGCAGGTGCAGGGGCATGGCATGACTCTAAAAATGGGAGATGGCGTTTTGAAAACAGAAATTCTGTATCTGAGAGCTGAACGGTGGTAGGGACACTTCAGATAAGAGGGCAGACTGATGTCTGCATGGGCGGCATGAGACTGAGGTGTGTGTCAGTGGAGACAAAGCTCTTGGAGCCGTATGTGGTAATAACACACACTAGAAACTAAAAATTGTCTGTAAAATGTGACCCAAGCAAGCAAGCAAGGACACATGGAAAAGGATGAGACCTGCTCAGGTAGATCTTCTAAAGTTTTTATGTTTATGAACTTTAATTTCCAAAATACTGAGGACCCACTGGAGGAATTTGAGCTGGAGAGGACATTTTGCATGTGACCACATCCCGGCTGCCTTAGGGAGGTAAAAAAGAAAGAGGATACTGAAGGCATTTAGGCAGCTGTTGGAGGCACGCAAGGAAATGTGATGATTGTCTTATTCATGACAATGGGAAGGCACAGAAAGCAAACAGATCCAGAGAAGACGAAAGATGGCACTCAGATTTTTGACTTGAGCAAATGGATCAACACTGAGAAAATTTCACCTAGAGAACAATGCAAAATTAAATGCAACAGAACTTGAGCTAAACCTGAACTTCAAAATAGCTGGTGTGAAGAACCAGACAGATAGCTAGCAAGGCATGGCCAGAAGTACGAAACAGCTGCTCAGAAGACTTTGATGAGCCCACTGGGGCGGATCCAGACAGTAATCTGTGTGCTCTTCAGCTTTGTATCAATTAGAAGCCAGATTAGGCCTGAAGGGAGCAGACAGTCTATTCCTCTAAAATTGAGGATTTGCCAAAGAAATGGAATGGAAGAATGATGGCAAAAGGAACATCTTGATAACGAGTAGAAGATAGACACTAAAATTATCTCTCAATGTGCTTTCTGTAAAATAGTAACATTTTGATCTTCTAAAATAAAGTTTATAATATTTCACTCAACTCATTTTATGACTCCAGGTTGGCAATATAAAAAAATTGTTTACTCACTGAAATGCAAATCTGAAGATCATTGTATATCATTGACAATAATTGGTCATTTAACAGAAAACTCAACTGAACACTCATTCCTTCTAACAGCTCAGATGTCAAGGATCTATTCTGATAAGTAGCAACAATGAAGAGAGAGAGGGGCAGAGGGGCAGTATGCTCCTTTCAGAGAAAGATAAAATCAAAATTGTCTTCCACTTCTGACACTACTCATTCTTATTTTTTGCAGAGCTATGGCAAGAAAAGCAGGCAAGACCCTGGGAAAGGAAAATGCATTAAGAGATGTATTATTTGAATTAAAATCATATATGAGATTGTGTTTGTTTGGCTGGTTGGTTGTTAGTGCTGTTCAGCTTTTTGCTTGATGAAACTTAGCTGTTTATAAGAGAACACATGAAATACTTGGGGACACCAAGAACACCACATAGTGGTTTGCATTATTTAGCAAATAAGTGTAGCCAGGAGGATTTCCACAGCAAGTGGTTCCAAAAGGCAAGAATTGTTGTGAAATGTCAGTTTCAGTAAGGCTGAAGCAGGAGGTAGAGTTAGTGTTGTGGCATGGGATGTGAGCACCGAACATCATGGCCATGTCTGCCTGAGAACCCACCTGACCTCTGGTGTGCACTGTGTGAGTGTCTGCTGTGCTACAAACTGATGGCAATTAGTGAATCAGTGATTTATGAATGAACTGAACACAGGGAAGTTAAAAAAAAATCGATGAACTTGAAGAGATGCAGAGACACTTTCCAAACTAAAGTACAAAGAGGAGACAAATAACAAAAAGCAGCAAAACAGAAAGAAACACTCCCAACTTGTAGAACCATATATATAATGCATAGTTCCAGAATAAGAAAAATAACAGAACAGAAGAAAATAGAAGTAACAATAAATTTCCATTATTAATATGTCATTCTATATTATGCATTTACTAAACTCATAGCACACCAAGAAGGATAAGTATGAAATGAATATACAAAACAAAAAAATAACAAATAAATAGATCTAGAAGATCAGAGGGAGAGAAACAACTTCTTTATATACACTCAGGGATGAAAATTACAGTGGATTTTTTATGAGACCAGGCAGACAAAAAAAAAAAAAGAGTACAATTAAGTATTTAACATGTTAAAAGATTAAAAGTACTGATCTAGAATTCTATATAAAAATTATCCTTCATATGTGAAGGAGATGTTCACAGGCAAACAAAATCTCCTAGATCTTTTGCCAGAAGACCTAGCCCCCAAAACATTTAAAAGAAGTTCTTTAGGCAAAATAAAAAAATGATATTTTTTAGGATCCTGAGTAAGCATAAGGAAAAGAAAATTGTTACAAGCATGAAAATGAAATAAAGTATTTTAGATTTTTAGTATTAATTGATCAAAAAAGATAATGCTTTATAGAAATAATATTAATGCGTGAGTATGCATTTAAAATGGATAAGAAAAATGAATGACAGTTGCATCACAAGAAATGGCAAGAATTAGGAACATTGTGTGTATTATAAGGTATCTGTCCTGCGGGTAAAGCAGGATAATATTATGCAAAAGTTATCTTAGGTGAGGTCAAATTATATAATGTAAATTCTACATTAATCACTGAGAATGATCAGGATGATGATACTGAAAAGCTGTATAATGATTTATTAAAAAAGAGATAAAATAGGTCATATAAAACCTTCAAGTCAAACCAGAGTTTAAAAAATAAGAGTTTTTAAAAAAGCATCATGTAAAAAAACAATCACAAGATACTAGATATTTATCTAATTGTATCAAGAATTAAATTAATTGTAAATAATATAATTCATGAATGAAAAGACAGGAGTTGATAGAATAGCTTAAAAGAAGAAATAAGTAACAACTACTTATTCTCTTAGAAGACACTATAAATACAAACATTCAGGTTAAAATTAAAGGGATAAGGAAAGATACATCAATCAGTATGAGTCAAAAAGCACACTACTATAAAAAAAGATTTTGCAATAAGAAAGATTATTATGAATAAAGAATATATTACTTCACACAAGGTGACCTGATTACAGGCTTACTCATATGCTCACATATATACGTCTGTACATGCTCAGAAAAGTTACACAAACAATTGGACACTTAACGACATACATATTATACGCACCAACTTGACACTGCTGGGAGACAGGCATATGTATTCAACTTTGAAAAATAGAACTTTTATAAGGGTCTAAAAACCATAGTCTTAAATTTAAAATTTCTATAATATTCTTCAACACAAAAGTGGCTAAAGAGTTAGGATCTCTTACTAAGACACTTGAATGTGATTGCTTTGTGTAAAACAAATTTCAAGGTAGCAAAGAAAAGAATTCTCAACAAACTTCTATAATATTATATTTTCCATGAGGATTCCTCAACTGTGTATTAGCATGCCACTATTAAACCATTTCCCCTAAAATCCTTACAAAAGCAAAACTAATATGCACATTAAGATGTCTTAAAGGGAATCAGCTGGCCAACATGGGTTCAATTGGGGCCAGCTCCTATGTGTGATAGCACATAGTTTTCCATTGTAAATATAATATCTAGAAACCAAAAATTATTTTGTCTCTATTTCACCCTTGTTCTGCTCTGTCTTTCTCCTTTTCTTTTCCACTGTCTTGCGCACTGATGATGTAAGTATGGGTTTTGTAGGCCTCTGTCCGTTCGTTGTACTAGCAGAATGTTCTATAATTTCTAAGCTATTAAAATTTTGCCCTGTTCCAATGGGATCTCTTTTAATACATAAAGGGCATGGTGAACACAAGCATGTCTGCCAGGTGCCAGGTGCCAGGTGCCAGGTGCCAGGTGCCCCTCCCAACAGCTGCCAACAGTCGCATCACTGCTTGTGTATCACACTGGTTCTTTCAGAGTTGAGTGTTTAGCACATGCCACACCCTGACAGCCTACCATTACCTATCACAGTCTCTTACAGATCAAGAAGTTTACTCCATTTATAGTTGCTGGACCTCCTAGGACACTTGGACCTGATAACTCAACAAACAGCTGCGGTAACAAAAAGCAACTGTTGCTGAAACCTAGGTTTTTGTGTTGACAGAGTACTAATTATAGTAATGATAGATTGTCTCAGAATCCAATGCTTTTCATATTCATGACTCTTCTGCTCATGCAGCAAAGTCATTTGTGTGTCTGAATATTGTTTCTGTGCTTTAATTTGATAGCCTCCTAGATACCTTGTGGAATTCTTTCAGAACATTTAAAATAGATGTTAAATATTTTTAGTAATATTTCTTTCACAAAAGGTCAAGCAGCAAACATTAAATGTATTTTTCTCTCTTGTGGAGTCTTAGAACATTTTTAATATGCTGTGTACTATTGCTTACTGTATTTTTATTAAATATTTCTTCCACTGGCTTCTGAGAACATCTGGTGCTGGAATAAATTTTAAATGTAATCAATTTCTTAGACCGTACAGTTCTCGGCATAAGAGATGGTAAGGCCCACAGACTCAGGTATATGTAAGGCACAATAATAAAGTTGGAAGGGGCTAACTTGATCTTATAAATAAAGAAAAAGATACTAAGGTACATAGCAGCACAGTGGTGGAAATCACAATCACTTTAAGACGTTTGGTAGTGGTGAAGTCAACACTGACCCAGAAAATTTGTGTTTTTCTTGCTACCCTTCCACAAATGCAAATGGTCATGCTGTTTTCAAGAGATTTCATGTAAATCCTAAATGGACTTATATTTTTGGGAAAAAAAAATTTGAACAGTATACATGGCAAGCAAAACATATCTGTGAATTACATTTTGCTACCAGCGGAGAGTTCACCACCCTTTGACAAAACTATTTGATAAGTTCATGAGTGACTTGGAGTCTGGCATTATTGTCCTATTCAGAAAGAAAGAGAGATGGTGAAAGTTGTTATTGTCCTTCTTCTCCATTGTAGGACCTGGAGACCTGGGGTTAAAACCACAGCCTTCAAGGTAGAGACTCAGCTTCTCTGCTCTCTGAGAGGCAGCAGTTGGATGAAGAAATCACTTTCTGGAGCTCTTTGCTGCTCACCCGTGAGTGACTCTCCATTTCATATGGGGATGACATGCTGCCAGTTCATGGGAAAGAAGGAAGCATTTGTGACTCAAAGAATGAAGCTTGATAATTTCTTTGACTGTAAGATTTGGTACACCACTGAGTTATAGGATATTACAGTATAAGTTCTTTTGTGTCCTGAATCCTCTCTGACCTTGAATGTTTAGGGCCAAAATGTTGTCTGTCCTCATAGCCCTTCTTTTTCTCTAATTTTTGGTCTGAAAACTTAAGTTGTTAACCCTCCAGAAGAGAAGCTTAGTGATATAATTACCCTATAATGGAGGCAGGTGAGCTTAACCTCACTGTCTAAATATCAAACATCTTAGACATCACGTGGAGCAGGTGTTTTCCACCAAATATTGATACATAAAACTTTAAATCCCTACAGAATGTGAAGAAAATAAAATAAAATACCAAAAAAATAGGAATAAACAATTACATATTTTTACACAGAAATTTAGAAATCTAACCATATACAGTGTTATAGCAGGACATTTTTTTCTTGTCTCTTGTTTTCATTTATTACCCTTTTTTTAAACAAACATTTACTTGAGAGACAGGATGGCAGTAATTGGTATGTTATGACAAGCAGTACACACTTACAAGACCAGAATGACAGGCATTCCAAGCATGACCCTGCTGTTACACATTGCTATCTTCAGTGCAGTTGCTTAATTCACAGGTGTCAGCATATATAGTTAGTCAGGGTGTGAATCCTACCAATTAACTGCTGGTTTCAAAAACCTGATGAAGATTCTCAGGATTATTGCCTTAACCATCTTGTGCACATAAATGTGTGTTTTTGCCCCTGTCATGTTTCCTAGGTTTCCTCCTTGCCCTCTCTTTGTTATTTAATTCTTAATTTCTCACTTATGAGGTCAAAAGGAAAGTGATCCATGACATATAATGCACCTAAGGACAGTCAACTAGAGAGAAAACATTCTCTCAGGCTTTCACAGAGAGCAAATTGGTCAAGCAATGGCCATTACTCATCCACATAGCTGACACTGACAAAGGATCTATAAACTATGGTACAGGGTCTCAGGGTAAATCCTGAGGGGATTTTACTGACCTTGTCATATATAAAAGCTACATTTCTTGTTATAGAGGTCTTGCTTCATCTTGGTCTTAACCAACAGGCAGAAAAGTATAAAACGAGGTATAAAAAGTAAAGCCCTATTAATATGCTGAGCTGTAAAAGGCTCAAGTCAATAACTTCTGACATTGCCAGTTTTATGGATAACCCATTACCGTTATGGATTACTAGACTATATTGGAATATTTTGCTGAATTCACATACCTACAGTATTTAAATGACAACGGAATACCCATCTCTGACAAAATTAAAAAAAGAAGGGGGAAATAAATGGACCATTTTGTAGTGAAATATATATATATATATATCCACACACACATACATACACACACAGAATAGGATAGGATAGATATACAGCTACTTTCTCTTAATTCAGTGAGAAGAAAGATTTGTACTAATAATATTTGGACAGGATATCATGTCTACACTTGTACTATGAATAACTACTATGTAGAAAACAATATGCAATGTATTAATTATTGTAAGTGTCCTACTAACCTGTTTTGAAACTGTCTCATTGGTATTTGTTTCTCAATAAAATTAATAAAAACAAAACAAAACAGTTAAGCTGAAGTAACAAAAAAAATAGGGCATATGCTGTGAGGTCGGACCTTGTTCAGCCACTGAAAAATCTTATAATTTTTTTTGGTCAGAGTTTGTGATTTTTCTCATTACAGTGTAGATTTTGGTAGAAATAATCACTGTTCTTTTTAATATTCATCTTGCCTATTCTTACACAGTAATTTTATTAATTCCTTGAAAACAAGAGATTCACAGGGGAACAGAAAAGGCTGGTAAAGAGATAAAGTTTTATAGTAAATTTTTAAAATTATCTATCAGATAGTTTTCTTTCAGGAGATCCCTAATAATAGCTAATGCATTGTGAATTGCACTTCCATTTTCACAATGTGATACAAGCAGTGTGGCAACTAGAGGCAAATGCAAATCCAAGTGTCCCTAAAAGAGCTAAAGTCTTAATCTCACCAAGTCTGAATTCAGACTTAGTTTTTATAGGAGAAAACAAATGGTTTTTGAAGAAAGACTTTTAAGACTATATGGGACTTTATATTTAAGAATATAAAGTCTTCTGAAAAACAGCAGCAAACTTGTTTGTTTATTTAGTGTAACAATTAGCATATCTCAAAAATAAAACATGATTATTTTTTAACGTGGACAGAGAAATATGGCAAACAGAAACCTGCAGGCATGTGACAAGTGAATCTAGATTGCGTTAGGAATCTTGAAGGAGGAGATTACAACGGTGAACTGTAGTTCAGAGCTTAAGTGTCAGAACTGTTTAAGAAGACGTCTGCCCGGACACACATCCATAAAGTTTGCCACCAAGTTTCAGATTAACAAGGATAAATTGACATTCAGCTGCAGCTACCCAGAAGAGGCTCTGCGATTAAAACTTATACGCATTGCCTGTCTGCTGCTGGTGCAAAAACAAACAAGCATCCATGCATGAATCCGCTTAATAATTACTCGATGAAATCCCAAACTATCTAGCTTAAATTAATTCAGCATTTAAAATCCTTCAAATGTTAGTAAATGCATCTGGTGTGCTGGAACACATTCAATTCATTTATTAAAATAATGAGTTTATTTTTTCTCTGCAACTTAATTTTTTCACCTTTGGACTACAGGTAAGCAACGGATGGAGATATTCTTTATGTCCATGAATTTTCCACCTTTGTGCCACAAGGTGCTTTCAGCTCTTTCATTACATCCTTTCGGCTTCCAAAAAGACCGTTGATTCCTGGTAGTTAACTGGGTGTCTGGGTTCTAGTGAAGACTTCTAATTTTGAAGGCTACATGTTGAAAACTCTGCCCTCTCTTTTATGCATTTTTTCTAATAATCAAAACTGAAGCTCATTACACTTTACCTATGATAGTGTAATTAAACTTTAGTAATGATTGGAAGTATAGGTAGAAGTGATAAACCTGAGAAGTATAATCACTTCAGGTTCACTTGTTCATTTCAGGATGGCTCAAGCTTAAAGGCATGTATTTACCTAGTCGTTGGATTAGGAGGATAGTAAATGCTTAAAAATATCAAACCAATCATTGACACAAAGTAACTTGTATACATCAGTCTTGCAATCATCCTATAATTTTATTTACTTTGCTGACAAACTGAAGATGCTAGAACTTAAAGAGATTGCATAACATACTCACAATAATACAAATAGGCTAAGGAAATATTACTCCTCTGCCCAATGTCTACTTTTATGTGATATCAAGGATCGAACTCAGGACTTCGTGCTTGCCAGGCAAGCACTTATTCCACTGATTTATCTCCTGATCTGCCCCAAACATAGTTCAGTGTATACAGAATCACTTTACCATTTCTCCATGTTAATCCACAAAGTATTTCTACATTTCATATAAATTTCTTCCTTTAACTTCTTTAATTTTATTGGCATTATATTGCCTCACTGATCAAGCTAATGAATGGTCCCTTTCCCAGGCCCTATGAAATATGGTATTAATTCTGTATTTCCTCTATACAGACTGTAGAGCTCCGTGATGGCTGCAGGATTTTATATCTCAAACTTACTCAAATTTATTTTTTCTGATCCCTTAGTTTTGGCACTTTGGGAGATAAGAACCCCTAATATATTTCCATTTCTGCTTCAGCTTTGCTTTATTTCTGGTTTTGGTTTTTAATGTTATCTCTACTTCTAGTTTATCATCCACACATCAGAGCTGAGCTCTCAGCTGTATTAAGACACTGAATATTGTGCTACTTTCTTAAACAGCTTCTTTGACAATACAAAACAAGCACATCTACATTTTTCCAACTACCTTTTATGGATTCTGTACCTTAATAGAACATGTTTCAATAAAAGAATGGCTTCTCACTTAACTACCTAATTGGATACTTCATAATCTTTACTTTGGAAAATAGGGAACTTCTTGCAGACTGTTCACAGATATTTATGAACAGCTTATTTTCATACATTTTCCTCTAAATGGATTTTTGTCCCACTTAACTCCAGACAGGTGATAAATACTCAAATCATACAATTGGTTATTGTTAAATATTAAGGAGAAGTCAAACCAAGAAGTGATAAATAGCCCAAAGATGACCTTGTAGACTGTATTAAGTCAAGTAATAAGAATCCCATGATTGTAAAGTAGATTCTGAACTTGAGCAGACAATAAAATTCATGTTCACATTAGGTAATAAAGTGTTTGAGGTTAAACTGTACTTGGAACAAAGTACAAAACTCAAGAGAGGTACAGCAAAATTGATACTCCTCATAAAGATTTACAAAGACCTTTAGAAAATGTCATAGCAAACATCGATCATAAGCTTCTTTCAAAAATGTTATATGCTGCTTCCAAATGGAATGGTTGTACCTCCCAGGGAGGCAGTCCAAGGTAGGTGTCGGGAACAAAACTTGATCCTCAGTGACTTCGGCCTTACCGTTTTCTAGTTGTTGAGTTAACCCTCTAAGATCCTTAGTGTTTCCATCTGTAAATTGGTGCTACTACTAACATGGTGAGATTTTGCCATGACAGGAAAATACTTGGCTTGTAGTCAACAAAACTTGTTTTGAATGTACAACATATTCATGTGGTAAAGTGCACTTGGACTGAAAAAATCTCTTTTGTCTACTCTTTCCTTTAGAAATTTTATGCTTCATGTCACTCTAAGCCATTTACTGTTGTATCTGATGAGTAGTTTTGAATCATTCTAATTTTAATATACGTGTAAAAAGATTTGAACCATTAACAATGAAAAGATCTGCTTTTTAAAGTGTCATGCCATTAACCTTTGTAAGTTCAACATTTGTACTGTTTTGTAGGCTGCAGTTTAGAGGCAAAAGTTATGTTTTATTTGGTACAGGGTGTCGCTACACAGTTCAGACTCATAATGATCCTCCTGTGTCACCCTTCCCAGCCCTGGGATTACGGGCCTGCGCAACATGTGCTTTCAGGGTTGGCACAGTGTGCTCAGAATTCCAGGGCTTGGCTGGCAGCATGCAGTGCCAGGGACTGAACCCCAGTCCCTGCATGCACCTAAGCAGGCACTTAGTCGGCTAGCTATCTCCCTGGGCTGAAAGAGTTACAAGTCTAACACAGTTATAGTTTACTGAGAAGACTATAAGTAAGAGAATGTAAATGAATTTATTAGGGTCATTTTAATGAAACAATAGCTGGAAGTCAGGGACATTTTAATAAAGCTTCATTAACATGAAAAGCCTTGCATTAATTGCCTTAGGAGTCATTAGAATTGGATTCTTCTGTGGCACAAGTGGTCAGACAAGCTTTGCAATAACTTTTCCTCAAAAAGCACCACCATGGATATTTTGACCACATTGTAGAAAACTTCTCTCAATGGAAATAATAGTCGCTATTAACAATCTTAGTACAGCACAAGAAGCAGCCTTCACAGAGGTTAAAGATTTCTCTAACTTCTTTCCTGGTAACTTCAAAAAACCTGTACTTCCCCTGGTTCTCTTCCATTCCTTCAGAATTGAGGAACCTGACCTGGCCCCTGGGGGTGATCTGTGCTGCCCTGTCTTCTCTTCAGGGATCTTTTCCTACAAACCACCTCTCTTTTCTTCTGTTTTAAAATACAAGTTGCAAATTTATTCTCCCTACTCCTCAGGATCACCTTGCCTGCAATCATCTGGTCTTTTTGTTCTAAAATTGGCTGCAATTCACTTCTGCCCTGCATTGTTATGCAGACTTTCTATGATCACTTCCTACCTCAATTCTTTGAATTCCTGAATTCTTTTTCCTGGGGCTGACTCATCAGTACCTTTGCAACTAGCTTTGAATTTGCCCTCCTATGTTGGAACTCTCTTCTTTTTGGAAAGTCACTAATGACTACCCTGCCTCTTCCTTTTTTTGTAATTCCTTCCTTTTCATTTGCATTCTCATTACTCTAATTTAGAGGTTTTGTATGTCCTTTAGCACTGTTGTAAGAGCAACAGAGGGGTTTTAATTTCCATCTTTGTCCTTCATTCAGTATCAGCCATGAATGTTTTACACTAAGGGCTATCTGTCTTCTCCCATGAGTATGTCCCTTGTTTTCAAACTACTACTTGTAGTTGAGGGTGCTTCAGTGGTGTGTGAGCCCTTGGATGACCTGACCCTAACCTGTGCCCCAGGTCTGGCTCTGAGGCACTGGCCTGCCATTCCTTTTTTTGCAGAACTGGGTAATGAACTCAGGCCTTTGCGCTTGCCAGGGAAGCGCTTACTCCACTGAGCCAGCTCCCTGGCCCCCATTCCCTTTCTTTAAGCACTGCTCTGGGCATATTTTGTAAGCACATCTTTCCAACTTTACTTTCCGAAATTGTGTTCTCCTCAAGCCTACCAAAACAGGAGATTAGGGTGTGGCAAAAACTGACTAAGGATGTAGGTGTGACTAGTTAATTACAAAATCCCAGGACAGCTGAACAGCTCCCAAACTACCACAAGGAACTTCTGAGCATTTCAGCAGGTGCTTGATGGGATGGCCTACGCCTGTCCGCAGGGGTAAAAGCTGTCACCACCAAGCACTTGCTCACTATCTTTTCTCCTCACCACAGTCTGCTCACACACTATACTTCGGTTCCCAGTTTGATTTGACCCAAACTTGCTCTTTCTTTTCCTGCCTTTAAGAGAACTTTGCTACCATTTGTTCTTGTCTTGACCAGTTCTTTGTTCAGGACAGAGAGGACCTAGAACTCACTTCTAGAAGGACACTCCGGCACCCCAAGCCAAGGCAACTTATTGCCTTAGTCAGGCAGGAGATCACCTGTCTAAGGCAAACAGTGGTTACAGCTGTGCTATCATAGCTGTAGAAGAAATGGCAAGATTAGCATTAGGAAAGAAACTAGAAATGTTGACTGTCTATCAAGTCAGAACAATTCTCGAGACCAAATTAAATATGTGTAAAATTGTAAAAATATTGTAAATTTATTATAAAAATAAATTATAACATTTATTTCTATTAAACCTTTGAAATTGGTTGTGGCTGTATGGGGAACAGCTTGCCAAATATCCAGGTGAGGTGTCAATGACCTGCCCCTCCAAGATTCTGAAAGGATGTGGCTCACTGGTGGAAATAGCTTTGTCCAAGAAAATACATTGAAAGGCAGATTGCACTTGGCAATCTGAAGCAAACTTTCCCCAGGAATCTATGCTAAAAAAAGCAGAGCCCATAGCTTTTACTTGGGCATAAAAATTAGGAAAAGGCAAAAAGTTAAGTATTTATACTCCAAATATGGCTTTCCTGTGCTACATGCCATGTATCAATCTGGAAAGAAGGAGCTTGCTGACTAATTTTCATCGTTTATAAAAGACAATCAAGGAATTCTAAACTTCTTAGAGGTAGTCTACCTTCTCAAGCAGGTCACTGCTATTCATTGTAAAGGGTCCCAAAAAGGTATCTAAAGTCTCCTTGGGAAATCAAAGGCGGAAAGGGACACTAGCTTCACTCCACATTCTGGAGTAACCATCCTGGCCCTTCCTTCAGGCACACAATGACAAGCTATAAAAATGTTACCTGGGAAATAGTCACTAAAGTTTTCACAGGACTAAGAAGAAAGCTATTCCTGAGAAATTCTGGAAGAGCTGAGGCTCCCCTTTAGAGAACAGCAAACACTCCAGTAATTTCTCTGGGTGAAGATAAATAGAATCTCTAATAACCCTAATTTACCACAGCTTGAATGGGCACTTGTATTGAGGCTCCCATTTTTAGTAAATGCGTTATGTAAGCAATCTTGCTGAGGTTGTGGCTTTCAGGCCCTTGATAACTTATCTAATCTCCCTATTGGCCATGCTTTGTCCTTTATATTGAGCATAGAAATCTGACCTCCTCCTATTCTTGGATTCTACATCCGCAACATAATAGTAAAATTACTTTTAGTAAAGTTACTTTCTCCCGTTGAGCAGACAGCTCAAACTTCTCTTTTCTCATTGTTTTCTGCGAGGTTTTATTTCACCCTAGCCAGTGAACCATGCCACTTTCTAACTAGGTAGTTAGAAAGCACATAGTCCCCAGTAGGCAGGATCTATAGTCCCTTTCAGCTGGAAGGAGGTATAGGAGACTGAGCTCTTCACTCCCTTAGCACACCATTAAGAATTATGGGGCTATATCTCTCTAAGGGGGAAGATCAAAGATTCAGTTGTGGCAAAACTGGCCGGGGAATTAGGTAAGACAATTAATAACAAAGTCCCAGGAGACATGTGCCAAACAGAGCCCTGCAAATGAACTTCTTGTGACAACTCCAGTAGATTTTTCATAGTGTTGCAAGCAGCCAAGTTAGAAATATTATAGGCAGTCAGACAGGGCCTATATCAGCCCTTGAGGGAGATAACAGAAGACAAGATACCTCACAACTGTGAGAGAGATGGATGTTTCTGCTGTGAGCCAGATCTAAAGACCAAAGATTAGACAAATGCTGATCTCCCTAAAGATTAGCATCTGGGGTTGATCATCACTCTGAGAAAGCGAGGAAAAATCATTAAGGCAATTACTACAGGAAGGCTACCAAATAAATCCTGTTCTACATTCATGCCTGTTTGCTATGTGATTCCCTTCCCTCATTTGGTCCTGGACTTAATCAATTTTACCTGAGCAATGGTGCTTGTATACCCATTGGTGGACTATAGTCTTGTACCACCCTACATCCACTTAAGCGAGTTCCCATTTTCTCCTCTTTAGACCCACATGGTCTTGCCCTATAAAAGTTCCTGGAAGAGACAGCTTTCTGGGGACCACCTGTTCAGGCTTCCCCTCCTGTCCCTCTTTCAGACAGGAGCTTTCTTTCCCTCAATAAATAAATTCTGCTTATAACCTGCATTTGTTCCTAAAATTCATTCTTTCATTTTAGAGAACACAAACTCAACCAGGTCATGTTGGGAGTTTCACTTCACCTATATATCATTTGGAGGTCCTATATCTGACTTCACCTTGCAGAGTGGGTGATGTAAAAAGACACTCATTATTAAGCACTTGTTATCCTGCTTCTTCACAATAGCCCACCCTTAAGCTGCAGGGTGTGTTGATGTTTCTAGTTATACTTCTGCAAACTTGCTCTGCAGAACGTGCTTCTTCTCCTATCTTTAATAAAACTTTGCTACCATTTGTTATTGTCTTTACCAATCCTTTGCTCAGGACAGAAAGAACTCAGAAACCAGCATTAGAAGGAGAATCCACTCACAGCTCAGTAACACTATTTGTGAATAATATAGTGTTTCACTCTTTTCTTATTTTCTGCATTATGCATGCTCTTTGGAGGTTTCCTTATGTCATTTGAAACACATAGAATTACCATTGTGTGGCCCTTGCCCTGGAGCCATGCTAACCTCTGTTTCTTCCCAGATGAAGTATATGCACTGCCTAAATGAGCACAAAAATTGTCATTTTTGTAGGCCAAAAATGATTAAGTAGAAGCAATTTTACTTGTTACCTAAACATTTCACATCAGATTAAGAGTTTTGGAGGTAGAAATTCTCACTCTTCTTTTTGTAAATTTCTTTATATATTGAAATTTATAATCATTTAATATTTACTTACTATATTTTGATAATGAATACTATATATACTTTATGCATCGAATATATTGTGAATAGTATGATTTGTGCTCTCAGCCTGGTTATATATTTCTACAAGGCTTGTAATATTTCATAGTTTAAAATACGCACAAATACAAACAATGAATACAAACTAGTTGGTAAAAAGCCTCAATTTATTATTCTTTAAGAGACATAAAGCCTTATAAGAATTATGCAAAAGAATTATTATGCTTAGGAGCCACCCGCAGGAGTGTGGGCTGGGGCCAATCATGTAAGCAAGTGAGCGAGACCCATCAATCCCTGAGCTCCAGGCCTCTGTGCTCAAGCCCAGCCCTGTGACCAAGGAAAAAGCACTGTCTTTGTTTCCTCTGACTTGAGGTCAAAGAGTTTTTTTGTTTGTTTGTTTATCTGTGGTACTGGGGGTTGAACTCAGGACCTTGGGCTTGCCAGGCAAGCACTTATTCTGCTGAGCTATCTTCCTGACAAAAAGAGATTTTTGATGGAACCCCATAGAGCTGATGTCAGAATGAGAGCTACCAAGGACTGTGGCCATCAACCTCTTGACTACTATACTTTCTTCCAGTAGCTTATTCTCACCCTGTAGAACATGCTTTTTTCCCCACGTTTAATAAATGGAAACTCTTGTTTTACCTTCTATATTTTTTCTATTTAATTCTTTGCTTAGGACATAAAGTACCTGGATAAGTGTCTAAAAGGAATCTACAACACCCCAGAATTCAGTAATAGTCAATAATTCTGTTTTTTTTTTTTATGTGGTATTGGGAATAGAACTCAGGGCCCTGCGCTTGCCAGACAAGCACATATTCTACTGAGCTATCTCCCCAGCCCCAATAGTCAATAATTTTGACCATGGAGAAATCTCTGTTTAATATCCCATCTACTTAATTTCAATCATATAGCAACAACTTTTAAATACATAATGCCTTTCAGAAGGAATTACTAGTGTGTGTACATTGTCATAGAAATGTGTGTGCCAGAAATAAAAGGGCCCCTTGGCCTGTGGGGATAGCTCAGTAGAATATGCACTTTGCTGGCAAGTGCAAGGTCCTGAATTCAATCCCTGGTACTAAAAAAAAAAAAAAAAAGAGAGAGAGAGAGAAAAAAGAGCCTCAAGCATAAGTTGTACATATTCACATCATCTCTGTTTTCTTATTTTCAATATAATTAAGTCTGTGTAATACATTTGCATTATGAGTTTAATGTCTTTTATTTATAAATCCAACAAAACAATAAAAATAGTTATAATATAAAAGAATGGTTGAACATTATACTCACACTCAAATCTATATTAATATAAAATGTTCAGGTAACTAGAAGGTTTGATACTATTTAACCATAACAATTATTAACATTTGTCCCTGTTTATGGCTGTAACTCAGTCTTGAACATAATTTGTTTTCTTTGAGTAAAACCGGAAAAGAAAAGCATTAATGTAGTTTAAAAGCATAAGTTTCTTTTGAGTAGGGAGAGTGTTGTTAAATTGTTCACTTTTGGCAAATACTGGGCACTTGAAGAACACATACAATTTTGAAATTAACCTTTTCTGTATATGAATGATTCTAATTTGATGCAAATTATTTGCAAGAAAATAAAAGCACATGACTATGTCATATGTAGTTTTTTTTATCAGCTTCATTGTATTTAAAAAATGTTTTTACAAATTCTTTTTTACTTTGTAAAGGGAATGCAAAATAATAGTAATAAAATATTAGAAATTATATAGAATTTTACTAAACAAAATAATACAAATTTGACAAAATTTGTTGTATTACATGGTGTTTTCTTTAACTTAGTTGTTTAAATTGCCAGATATATGCTGTAAATTTGGGGGGAAAGTTTGTAAGAAATTAAGAAGAGAGAAAGAGAAAAAATGAGAAAGAAAATAAAGCAAAAATTAAATATTAACTGCTCCTTTGCGTAGACCAGCAGAGATCTACAGTACAATTACTGCAACCATCCTGCTTTTATACACAGGTAGATATAACTCTTAACTCCCTTCCTTTCCTCTCCTGTTCTCCTACTCACTTCAGTAATTTCTTCCTTTTGAACAGATTCATTCCATTTTCACAGTATCTATTATATCTTTCACATTTTATTTACTCTTTCAGGTTCTTATACAAAGGAGATAAGACAATGTTTGCACATATGGGTCTGATTTATTTCACTTAAGAGTAAGGTCTCTAGTTGCATTCATTTACCAATCAAATACTTCAAATTTATCCTTTTTATAACTGAATAATACTAGATTGTGTAAAATTAGGTAAGAATAGCACATCTTCTTTATCCATTTTGCAGTTGATGGGCATTTGAGTTTCTTCCAATACTTAGCTATGATAAATTATACTGCTTTAAACATGGGTGCATATATATCACTGTGGTATGATGTTTTCAGTTCTTCTGGAAAAATACCCTAGAGCAGAATAGATGGGTTTAATGGAACCTCCACTCCTAGTTCTTTGAGAAATCTCCACACTGATTTCGGTAGTGGTTGTACCATTCTAAACTCCCACCAACAGTGCAGAAGGGTTCCTTTTCCCCACAGCCCCTCAAGCTTTTGCTATTGGTTGACTTCTTGATTATAGCCATTCTGTCTGATTTTCAACTTGCATTTCTCAAATGACCAATGACGTTAACCATTTTTTTCCCATATATTTGCTGCCATTTCATCTGAGAAGTCTATATTCACCTCAGATGTCTGATTTTGGACTGGATATTTGAATTTTGGGTTCTTGATTTTTAGAAATGCTTTATATGTTCTAGACAGAAGACCTTTGTCAGAAGGCCTTTGGCTATAATGTTTCCTAGTTCATAATTTTTTTACTCTGTTGGTGATTTCTCTTGATGTGTAGAAAGTTTTTTAAAAAATTAGATCCTAGTTGTCAATCATTTGAAGTGTTTCTTGTACAGTTTGGTTTTTGTTCATGCAATCTCTATGTACCCATATGTCTTTAATATTGCTACCTACTTTTTCTTCCAGTAGAGTTAGTGTTTCTGTTTTAATATTTAAATATTTGATTTATTTTGACTGTAGTTTAGTACATGGTGATAGATATAGGCCTAATTTAGCCTTTGGCAAATACATGTGCTTTATTTTTGTTTTTTGATTTTGGTACGGGGAATCAAACTCACAGCCTCATGCATTCCAGGCAGTTGCTGTGCCTCTAAGCTATATCCCAGACACTTACAAATTATTTTTAAATGTGGCTATGTTACCTTCAGTTTATATTTGCCATAAATTAACTATGTAGAATCAGCTCAAGGACTTGTTTATCTCTTTATTACAATTACTTAAAGTCCACTTTTCAGAGTAGTCCAGGATTCCCACGATGTCCGATGAGCAGGTCAGGACATTTCCACACACACAGGTTGCCCTGTTATTACTCACCAACCCCCAGCAGTATATTGTGATTTGACTGGTGAATTCACACTGATCCGTTATCACCCAGAGTCCCAGTTTATGTTAGAATTCCCTAGAGAGACTGTACATTGTGTAGGTATGAACAGATGCATGATCTATGCATTCACCACTGTATATTATACAAAACAACTTTCCTGTCTTAAAGACTCTTTGAGCTGCTGTCTACTCCTCTGTTCCCCTCCCCTTGGCCCTCATAACACTTATGCTTTCTCTTCTCCATTGCTTTGCCTTTTCAGAAGTCATTCATGTAGTTGGAATCAGACAGTATGTAGTTTTTTATATTGGCACCTTTCACTCAGTTATATACATTTTAGTGTTGTATATGTCTTTGAAGCCTGGACAATTCATTAATTTTAAATAATTTTCTGTTGTCTGGTTGTACCACACTATACTTACCCATTCATCTACTGAAGGATCTACTAGTTGCTTATAAATCTTGGAAAAAAACAAGTTACTACAAACATTAATAGATAATAATTTTCAAATTTGGGAGTAAATGCTAAGAATGGTGATTATTGAATTTGATGGTAAAAGTATAGCTACTTTAGTTTTATAAGAAATCATTAGACTATTTTTGCAATGGGCTGACCAGTTTGCATTTCCACCAGCATTAAATAGCTATTCTTGTTACTCCAGACCCTTACCAGCCTCAAATATTCAATGCTGGCTGTGATTTAGATGCTGGTCATTTTTATGGGAATACAGTGGTTTCTCATCATTATTTTAATTGGTGTATATGGGATTTTTTAATATATTTATTTATCATTTTTATATTCATATAAATTCTTTGATAAGGTGTTTAATTTTTTCTCTTATTATTAAGTTTTAATGTCTTATATATGTTAAACAATCTGTGACTTATCATTGTCTTGAGGCTGTTCTTTACTTAGTAGCAATTTTTCATTGTTATGAAGTCCAAACCTTATCAATTTTATATATTTATTTATTGTATTTTCATACAGGGTCTACAAGGTCTCACTACACAGATCAGACTTGTAGTGATCCTCTTGCTTTCAGCCTCCCAAGCTCTGGGACTACAGGCCCACGCTAGCACTTCCAGTGTCAGCTGTCATCCAGTGCACCCCAGGGACGAGGTAAGCACAGCTTGCTGAGAATGGAACCCCAGTCTCTGAGTCTGCCTAAGCAAGTGTGTTAATCTGCTGAGCTATCTGTCCAGACTTCAATTACTGCTTTTAAAGATTGTGTCTTGGGGTTTCAACTAAAGTGTCATCATGTAACCTAAGGACACTTTCTGTTAGGCTGTTTTCTATGAGTTTTATAGATTTTTTGTTTTTAGGTGCACTATGCGTTCTGAATTAATTTTTGTGGAGGGTATAGTCAATGTTTGAATTTAAATGCATGTTTTATTTGCTTGTTCTTACACATGAGTGCCCAGTTGTTTCTGCAACAGTCATGAAAAAGGTTTTCTTTGTGCGTTACATCACCCTTATCTCCTCTGTTCAAACTCAGTTAAATATACTTCTGTGGGTTAATTTCTGATTCTTTTACTTTGCTCCATTGCTTTACTTGTGCATTCTTTTTACATAGTGCACTGTCATGATCATTCTATCTTAGTAGTAAGTCATGAGTTGAGTAGTGTCAGTGCCTTAATCTATTTCTTCTTAGAATAGATCGTTTGAAATTTTTATGCCCCTAGACAAATTTTAGGATTACTTTTTGCTGCCTATAAAACAATTTCTTAGACAAAAATTTCTTATCTGTTAGGTCTATTAAGAAAAGAAAAATAAGTTTTCTGTTTTTATTTATTATTTTATTTTATTGAAGAACAAATAGCAACGAGATAGTTTCAAATCAAATTAGTAGAACAGATTCAATAATTAATGCATTGTATATTGTTTTGGTAGTGGTTTTTTGTTGTACAAGGTGCATACATAATATTCTATTTATAAACACTATTGGAGCAGATGCCTTTAATCAATGAATTAAGAGAATGTAGCTGTACTAATAGTGTTTGGACAGGATATCCTGTCTGCTTCTTGTACTATGGATAACCACTAAGAAGATAACAATGTAAAAAGTATTAATTATTGAAACTGCACTATAATTCAGCTTTTAAAAAGATAGGTATACAGCTACGTTCTCTTAAGAAAAATAATTTCTTTACTCACTTTTCTGTGATGTTCTCCTTTACTTCCTTATATCGATTCAAGTTTCTTATCGTTGCAATTGTTCTTTTTAGATACTTGTTTTCCAACATTTCTTGCAGATCGATTTATTGGCAATAGATTCTCTGAACTACTGTTTGCTTGAGACAGTCTGTATTTTTTCTTTATTTTTAATAGATCATTTATTAGGGCTCAAGATTTTAGATTGGTGGGTTTTACTTTGAACACTTTAAATATTTCACCTGACTTTCTTGTTTACTTGATTTCAGAGAAGTCCAATATAATTTTTATTATTATTCTTCAGTAGATAAGTTATTCTCTTTCCCATAAAGCTTCTTTCAGAGCTTTTTAGTGTTGGAAGTTTTTGGTAGTTTGATTATGGTATGCTCAGTTTGTATTGATTATGATATGCTCAGGGTGCTTTTGTTTGTTTTTATTTTTGTGAATTTGTTGTAGAGATTGATCCTAACGAAGTGCTTCAAGTTTCATAGATCTGTGTTTTGGTGGCTGATATAATTGGAAGAAATTCTCCTTCATTATTGCCTCAAGTATTTCCTTTGTTCCTTTTTCTCTGTTTCCTACTGGTATTACGATTATTCATAAATGACTCCTTTTGTAGTTGCTTCATGCTTTGGAGATATTCTGTTGCTTTTCTGTCTTATTTTCTTCAAGTTTCATTTCTGGAGAGATATCTTTAGGCTCAGAAATTCTCACTTTAATGTAGGTTTTATTAGTATGATCTGCTTCATTGCAGTGTCTTTGCTTTGTAGAGTTTCTTTTTGTTTTTTATTACATTTTCTTTCTCTTGTATCACAATATATCTGATTACACTTTTATATTCTCTTTAAAACTCCAACTTATTAATTAGATTCATTAGCACATTAGTCATAGATGATTTAGAGTCCTGTTTTCCTCATTCCAGATATCACTGCTACATGTGAATCTAGTTATTATGCCTGATCTGTGTTTTTAAGTTGTGATTTCAGCTTTTAGCTTGCCTTGCAATTTTTCCTTGAGAGCCAGACATGATAACTGCATAAAAGGAACAACTTTAAAGAGGTCTTTAATGAGATGGTGGTAAAGCCGAAGTGCAGATGACCTTCATACAGTGATGTGACGATCAGCCTTCAGCCTTCTCTCAGGGAGCCTGTGCCCCTGCGGACTTCAGCCTTATGCGCAGTCAGACAGCAAGAGAGGGATGCGCTACGTAGCTTTCCTCTCTCACATGGAAGGCTAACGGGACCAATAATTAATGTTTTATTGTTTATTAAATGTGGAAATCTGTAGCAATCTGGGATTTCATCCTTCTTTTCCTTTGAGGCTACCTGGGCTCTGATAAAAGCCCTGCAGGTTAAGTTCTGTCTGTATAAATATTTCTCTTGAGGGAAGTCTTTCAGAATAACAGAATTCTTTTGCATGTTTTAAAATAGGTACATTTTCCTCCCCACCACAGTTAGCAAAGGGGATTTTCCCTAATAGTTACTGTTAAAGTCTGGTCCAACATTTGGATATAAACTTTAGAGTGTGTGTGTGTGTGTGTGTGTGTGTGTGTGTGTGTAACTATAACTTTGTCTCCCTGGACTTTTTGACTCTTTGAATTATCTATACTGCGCCTTGAGCAATTTGTCAATGGTAATAGTCAACCCGCTGCCCTTTTCCACAGTTTTTCTTGTCATGGTTTCATTTATCTGCGGTGAACTGTGCTCTGAAACATTAAATGGGAAATTCAGAAATAATGAATTCACAAGTTTTAAATATTGAGTCACACTGAATAGTAGGATGAAATCTCTCACTGCCCTACTCTGTGATGCTTGGGGCATGAATTGCTCTTTTTCAGAGTATTTCCATGCTGTAAATATCACCTTCCCAGTGGTCACTTTATCTGATGCCACATTTATTGTCTATCACAGTGTTTGTGTGCAACTAACCCATATGTAGAACCCTTTATGTTGCTCAACACTAGAATGACTGTTACCCACCTTTCTTAATCTCATTATGGTGACACATAATGAGTACAAGAAGACATTCTGAGAGAGGGTGACCTTGGAAATATTTAGATTATTGATAGATCCAGGAATTTTTATTTAATTTACAGGAGCAAATGTGAAAGCTAATGAGTTTTGGCAGTTTGGTTTTGGGTCCATTGGGGATGACATTATATAATATTAATTTATTCACATTCTGTGAAATATTACTCTAAAATATTACATATTATCATATGCCTCTTAAAATAATAGTGGTTTAAATAAAAAATTTCACCTTGATAAATATCTATTTATCAGAAAAAATTAGTGGAAACAATTTATCAGTTCTAAATTGTACACATTTCCATGTAGATTTTATCTGAATAACATACTGCTAGCCATCAAACAGCTCCTATTTCTCATTCACAAAACACAAAAGTTCATCTTACACATATCACATATTTGTAATTCAGTTTAGTTCTCAAGAATTAATAATTATAAATTATGTTTAAGAATTTAAAACACTGGGAGATAGTCAAAAAGAAGAATTGAGAAACTCCACAGAACATTCTGTTTTTTGTAGACATACTTAAATTATTATCAGTAATGTTTATTGGTATCACTCTCATTAGTAATCTAATAATTTATTTATTAATTGATTTAAATTATTAGATTATTAATGAGAATGATAGCAATAAACATTATGATACAAAACACTTTAGTATCAATGACACATGTCCATTCTGAATATTCATGATAATGGTTCCACTAAATGTTATGCAAATATGGATAAAATATAACTGTTGTTTATATAACTAGATATTGATTTTGGTAATATTTATCCAATTGCTTTGTTGCATAGATGCTAGAAACCGATGAATATTAAATAAAAATAAAAATGTTTTAAATGACTGATGGTGTTTTTGAGACATTTGAAACCAGTGTATCAATGCTATTTTGGTAATTTGTAGAGATTTAAAAAATAAGAAATATAAAGTGTAAAATTTTAATAGCAGTTTTATTGAATATACACAATTCTGAGACTGATGCGTATATTATACTTTTAAGGTCTCCATTGATTGGTGTAGGTCACATATATGGTTTAGAAATTTTCGCATATTGAATTTCATAATTAGTTATTCTGGCGCAATTATTCAATTCACAAGTGCCTTAGTTATTTTCTAAAATAAAAATCTAACATCTACAATTTAATAGAGAAAGAGTTATTTAACTCAGCATTTTTGGAGATTTCATTGCATGTTGGTTGGTTTTAGGTCAACGAGTCATGGTAGAGGAGCTTGGGAGAGGGGAATCAGATCACGGTACGGCAAGCAGGAAGAGGCGTGAGAGCAAGGCAGGAGGAGGGATATACTGCTCCCAGCCTCGCTGCCCGTGACCCATCGCTTCCTACCACGCTTTACCTCCCAGTGCCGCACCCAACTTTGCACCTATCAATGGACTAACCCAGTGATGAGCCACACATACGCTCCAGTCGTCTGCCCAGTGCCAGCTATGAGCCCATGAGGCTTTGGGAGGCTCTAGAAACAAATCGTAAGGATAGATCGATCATTCAAGATTGCGATGGACCTGAAACAGAGTATTTCCCTCTTTGGTACTGGATTAACTATTATTAGATTATTGAATTAAAGTTTTTACATATTCTGAACAGAAGAACAAGAAGCACACTAGAATAATTTGTTTAAGCTAATTTCTTAATATTCCCTGTCCAAACTACAGTGGCAAGATAAAAATTCTCGTTGGTTTTCTGTCCCAAATGAGTCAATTGTACATCTATAGCCTCAATCTAATTAAGACACTCCCCTATAAAATTCCTACACTATGCTTTCCCTGGACCACTTCACTGCTAATTGGTACAAATAAAACTTATTAAGTGACTATTCATCTTGGATAGGATTATGCAAATAATATTTAGCTTCTTAAATTCACTGTGTGGCACAAAAATTAAACCAGTATAATATGTTAATAACAGTTTCCTATCAATTTATCAGCTATACAGAGAAGATATACCCTGAGATTTTTCATTAAGATGTCCTTATATGTACAGTTCTACATTGTTTTAGACTGATGCTGCTGCTTCTTAAAAATCTAAGGTAAAACTTCAAAGATTAGTGAAATGGATATGTAAAATGACTTTGTTTCTTTTATGATTTAGTTTACTTTTTTCAAATTGATTTCACACATTTTTAAAAAAATGTCTTTCTTTTGTGATGTAAGGTGCTTACAAGTGATAATTAACACCCACTGTGAAGCCCCACTATGTGCACAACCTTACAATGAGTTCTACTTATGCAGCAGCTCATTAGGTGCTACAGAGATTTCAAATCAACCATTTCCAAATTAATTTTGAATGGTGAATGGCACCATCGCAATTTTGTTCTCTTCCATTTACTTCCATTAAAGATTCATTTTGGCTAATCAGAGAATTTTGTATCAGCTCTTTTGTACCTTACAGGTTTGCTCCTGACACTTTAATAAATGATACTGTAGTCTGTGCTGGGTAACTGATTTTTTTTTTCTGCTCAACAGCCCTGTTTTTGACACATGTTCATTTATTACTGTTTCTTCCATCAGCTGACTCACTTGAGGCTAATTCAGACGAAGTGCTTTCAACAAGGACCACTGTTGGTTTACATTAACAAGGAAATGGCGGAACGGCAGCTTCTGAAAAGGAGAAATTAGAAAAAGAAAAATTGTGAAGCTTGGGATCAATTTTTCTATGAATCATAATATAATTAAGTATAAAATATGAAGGTGGAAAGTATTATTCTCAGAAGACCCTGCTATTTTGCTTCATTTAGGAACTGTGTATTAAAAAGGGAAAGGAGGCAGAAGGATTGAAAAGGAGATAGACGTGTAATCATATTTAGGAAGAAAAATCGTGCTGAAAAGCTTGAGTTAGGAAGAAACAGATTTAATCATATATCTGGAGTTGGATGATAAAAGTCCTCTGACTTTTATGTTTGTACTGTAATTTTTCTATCATGTTATCACCTCCAGCAGCATTACTTGTTATGAAAGGAGATATTTTGGGGGGGATTATTCTACAAATAAGTATGGTTTAGTAACACATTCTTTCATAACACACCTTTCACTACAGATGTAATCTCAGACCTCACACTGTAAACAAATGGTCTGAGTTAAAACATTCTTTTTTTCTAACTCAGTTTATCATGCATAACTCAGACACATGGTATGTAACATAATTATTATTTTCAGGTGCAATTATTGAAGCCCAATAAAATCATTCACTTTATTCATCTTGCTTTAGGTATTTAAATTTTATTTGTGGTATATATTTATATGCGACCCCTACACAGAAGTGAGCTTATGATCAACTTGCACTTGAACATATCTAAGACACTATCTTTGCTGAAAAGGCTATACTGTATTGATTTTTCACAATCAAACCTGTTTGTCAAGGCTAGAGTGAGACTTCTGCATATTTTATAAAATTTTATTTTTAATAAATAAGAGCAATAACTCTTGATGTTCTTTTAGTGATTCGTGTTTCTATTTTCTTTGAAACTTCATCTTAATTTTATAGAAAAAACATGAGGTCAGCTTAATCTAGTGTACTGGAATGAGGGAAAGGAGAACTGATTTTTCTCCATATAACCCCAACTAGCTAACAAACATTGGTGAATCCTTCAGCCCCTCTGCTTCTCAACATTTTTGAGATTCAAGAGAAATAGAGTAGAAGCAGTGAGTGTGTATACTTGCTCTTTTAATTGTTGTTGTGCTTCAAAGTCATCTCATATGAGTCCTTGGAATCATTGTACTAGATAAAGACTTCAGGCCAAACAGGTGCAGAGCACAGTCCCCACAGTAGGATAAAGATGCACACCAAGTGTCCGGTCCCCAGCAGACTTCACCTTGTGATGCTTTGTATTCTCCATCATAAAAATGTAAACAAATGTATCTGTATCATCATAATCTTGTAAAGACTTAAGTAGTAATTGTAAATGACTTAGACCAACTCCTGGCCCAAAGAAGAGTCTCAAGAGATGTTATGTATTTTTAATGGAATTATTTATAAGTATTAATTCTATTGGTGCAGCAGCACTGAATGTAGTGTGTGAACTCAGTGCTTAAACTTCTCATCATATAAACAATGGACAGAAAAATGAATGGGTGTCTTTTTAAATACAGTTAAGTATCTGGTTAGAACATTATACAAGACAATACTAAAATCTAGGTCAGACAGACCTAGCTCTTTCTGTGTGAGAGTGGTCAGGAAATTTTCAGAGAGGAGGTTATTCTCGAAAGGAGTATGGAAGAGGAGCAAGAAAGACAAAAAGGAATAAGGGAAAAGAAAAGCACAGGCACTGATCCGTGGACATAAAAAATACTGGCTCTACTGGGAAGAAGCCAGTGTCCACTGCTGGATCCTGAAGGGTTGATAATGGTGAAAGAAAAAGCTGACCAGAGCCAGGCTGAGAAGGGACATCTGTAGTATGTTAAAAGGCTTACACTTTTTTCTTAAAGAAGAATCATGCAATAATTTTGAGCAAGGTAACCTAAAAAGATTCTTGTTTAAAAAATGATATCTCTGCAGGTCATGTAAAAGTGACTAATACTGGTAAGAAATTGGACCTTGAGACCGTAAAGTTAAGTGAAATTAAACTAGACGCACAAGCGAGGATGCTGTATGGTTTCTCTGACAGTAGACACCCAAAATATGAACAAAAAGATAAGTAAAAGCTAAAAGGGAATGTGAGGATAGATCTTTCACCAAAAGAAATGGAACCAAGAGATGAGCAGCAAAAGAGAAGTGAGTAAGGGGTTGACAATGAAAGAAGCTGTGTTATGACACGCACCAACTCTCCGCACAGACCATAATCATTGTGTACTGCAAACATGCACCAACAAAAATAATAATTAAGAAAGAAACATTTATAGTGTAATTTGAATATTTCTGATCTCAGGAGGGAATGAATCTTATAATAGTAAATTTTAGCATATGCATATATGTATAATTATGTATATTATATATTTGGAAGTACTAGAAAATTATTTTTAAATACATACAGAATAGAATATATACATATATATAAATTCTATTTATAATACAATTCTTTATATAATATATAATTCTATTTATATATATTATAATTCTTTATATAATATAAATTCTATTTATATATATTCTACAAATAGATATATTTGTA
>PVKA01013374.1:38567-55210 GCA_004027165.1 Ctenomys sociabilis | reverse complement strand
TTTTTTGTTTTGATATGGGTTCAGACATTTGTGCCAAGAGGTAAAAAGTGCTACATATTGAATACTACAAAACATTGATGAAAGAAATTGAATTTCTTCAAATAGGAATATGCCTCATGATCTTGCATTGTAACAATATTGCACACACACACACACACACACACACACACACACACACACACACACACATATATATATATATATATATCACAAAATGATCTATAGATTTAATGCTTTCCTTATCAAAATTCCCATGAGAGTTTTCACAGATATAGAAAAAACTTAAAATTCATATGAATCCATAGAAGATCCTCAATAGCCAAATAATATTTAGCAAAATGGGAAAATCTTGGCTGGGAGATATCTAGCCGTCTAAAATGGGTTTGATCCCCGGCATCACAGAGCATGCCAGCCCTGTGCTATTCTAGCCACCAAAATGGGATGTAGTGTTGCAGGTGTGTAATTCCAGCACTGAGGAGGCTGAAGCAGGAGAATCACTATTACTGTGAGATGTGTAATGAGACCCTATACCAAATCAATCAATCAATCAATCAATGTATCTTAAAAAAGCTGTAACATATGTTTTGTTGTATGTTACTTTGCTGTCTTTGTTTCTGCTATTTGTTTTTGCTACTGTTTTTACTCTTCAAAATAAAACAAAATAAAATTAAATTAAAAAAAAAGTAATTTCAACATGCTACCCAGATAATCGCACCCTTTGAGGAGCAGGATTTATCATGACTTCTGTCACCATAGACTACTTAACATAATTTTTGAATTTCATTCAAATAGGAATATATATTAGATATGGATTTAAATCTGGCTTATTTAGTAAATATAGTTAATTTCTTTTTTATTTTTTAAAATTAATACATTGTAAACCGTTTTCGTAATGTTTTGGTATCGTACAAGGTGCATACATGGTATTATACTTACATACATTATTATAGCAGGTGTCTCTAATCTGTGAATTAAGTGTGTAGCTATATACTTATTTTATTTTTTACACCTGAATTATATCACAGATTCAATAATGAATACTTTGTACCTTGTTATCTTCCTCATGGTTGTCCATACTGCTAGAGGTCAACATAATATCCTGTCCAACCATCACCAGTGCAAATCCCACTTCTTACAGAATAATGTAGAAGCACAGCATATCCATTCCAACTGTACTGTTCATACACACACATCATGATTCTTCCTTTGTATACCCTTTTTTTGTTGGTCTACACCTGACAAAGATGAGTATGCCATTGTCATTAAACCAATTTAGGTGCCTGAACTTGGCAACACAATCCAACACAGTCCAGCATTCCACAATAATAGTGAGTTATCTGAAGAAGTTCTTGACTGTAGCCATTTACACCTCCACTTATTATTATGGCCTCACATTATATACCTCATTTTTATACTTATCTGCTGGATGGTTAAGACTGAGACATATCAAGCCCTATACACTAAAAGATGTAGCTTTTGTTTCTGTTGAGGTCAGTGAAGTTGACTCAGGGTTTATCTTGTAATCCTGTACCTTAGATCCTTTGTCTCTATCAGCCATGTGGATGAGTCACAGCCAATGCTTGACCAATTTGCTCTCTGGGAGAGCCTAAGAGAAAGTTTTCTCTCCATGTGACTCTCTTAGGCACACTATAGAACATTGATCACATTCCTCTGTGGCCTCATAATCTCCTTGATCAGAAAATTTGGGACACTACTGAGTTCCATGATGTTACAGTACAGGTTCTCCTATGTCCTGAGTCTTCACTGACCTTGAAATGCTAGGGCCAAAATGTTGGTTGACCGTGTGGCTCTTCTATATCTCCAATTTTCATCTGTGAACTTTGGTCGTTAACCATCTGGAAGAAGATCTGATTAGTATCCTGCAGCATATCACATTCAGTGTGCCCTAACTATCTGACTAAATTCTTTTTAGTTGTTGTACATTTCTATTTGTATTTTTTCTTTGGACTTCTTATACTAGGGAGAGTATATGATATATGCACGTGTGTTTGGTTTATTTCACTTAGGAGTGTATGTTCAAGTGGCATCTACTTCAATATAAAGTTTATCATTCTTTATAGCTGAGTAATACTCCATTATATAGAAATACCACATCTTTTTCAACCATTCCTCATGTGATGGACATCTTGGTTGTTTCCAAGATTTTGTTATCACTCATTGTGCTGCTATAAACGTACACATATATCACTATGATATAATGTTTTCAGTTCATCTGGGAAAATTCCCAGTAGGGAGATAGCTGTAGGACTGAATGGGATTTCTAGTCCTACTCTTTTGGGGAGTCTCCACACTGATCTCCACAATGGTTGTACCAGTCCACATTCCCACCAGCAGTGGAGAATGTTCCCTTTTCCCCAGAACCTCTCCAACATTTGTTGTTGGTTCACTTCCTTATAATAGCCATTCTTTTAGGAGTGAGATGCTATCTCAGTGTTGTTTTTATTTGCATTTCACAATGGCTAGTGATGGAGAGCATTTTTTCATGTATTTATTTACTTCTTGAATTTCATCCTCTGAGAAGTGTGTATTCATCTGAAAGCCCATTTCTGAATTGGGTCTTTAAATTTGAGGGCCCTGTTGTATCTTAGTTCTTTATATATTCTAGACAGCAGACCTTTGGCTGATTAATTATTTTTACAAGATTTTTTTCAAAATTTGTGGGTTGTCTTTGCACTTTGTTGACAATTTCTTTTGACGTGTAGAAACTCCTCTAGAGGAGTTGATCCCAGCTGTTGATCCTTTCAAGTGTTTCCCGTGTGAATATATGTTTGTTCATGAACTCTTTACCTACTACTATATAATCAAGAGTTCTTTCTATTTTATCTTCCAGGAGATTGAGTGTTTCTGTTTTAATGTTTAATCAATTTTGAGTTTAGCTCAGTGCATGGTGATAGCACTAGATCAAGTTTTAGTTTTCGGCATGTAGAAAGCGAGGTTGTCCAGAACCATTTGTTGAAAAGGCTATCTTTCTTCCAGTAGGCTTGTTTGGCCCCTTTGTGAAAGACCAGATGACTGAGTGTGTTTGTACATGCCTCTGCATCTTGTAATCTATTCCATTGATCCTCAGGTCTATTTCGTTGCCAATACCATGTTGATTTTATCACAGTGGCTTTGTAGCATAATTTCAAGTCAGGAATTGTGATGCCTCCTGCCTTGTCTCTATTGGCCAAGATTGCCTTTGCTATTCTAGGTCATTTGTGGTTCCAAATAAATTTTAGGAATAATTTCTTTAGGTCTTGGAGGTATGTTGGTGGGAGTTTGATAGGGATTGCATTAAATCTGTACAGCAATTTTGGGAGTATGGCCATCTTCACGATGTTGGTTCTTCCTATCCAGGAGCATGGAATATCTTTCCATTTTCTAAATCATCTGTAATCTATTTTCTTAGAGTGTTGTAATTTTCTGTGAAAAGATCTTTGACTTCCTTGGTTAAGTGAATTCCAAGGTATTTCATTTTTCCTGGTGCTGTTGTAAAAGGTATTGTTTCTATTGTTTCCCTTTCAGTGTGCTTGTTATCTGTGTAGAGAAATGCTATTGAGTTTTGAGTACTGACTTTGTATCCTGCTATGCTACTGTATTTCCATATCAGTATTAGTAGTTTCTTGGTGGAATTTTTTGGGTCTTCCAAGTAATGTATCATGTCATCTTCAAATAGTGAAAATTTAACTTCTTCTTTACCTATTCTTATTCTTTTTATTTTTCCCTCTTTTCTAATGGCTGTTGGTAATGATTCCAAAAGTATATTGAATAGGAGGGGTGATAGAGGACATCCCTGTCTTGTACCTGTTTTAAGAGTAAAAGGTTTCCATTTTTCCCTATTTAGGATTATATAAGCTTTTGGGTTGGTTGTCATAGATACATTTTATCAAGTTAAGGTAGAGTCCATTTATTCCAATTTGCTGTAGGACTTTGCATGAATGAATACTGGACTTTGTCAAAAGCGTTTTCTGCATCAGTTGAGATAATCATGTGGTTTTTAGATTTCCATCTATTAATATAGTGTATTACATTTATAAATTTTTGAATTTTGAACCAACCTTGCATCCTTGGAATGAATCCTACCTGGTCGTGGTGTATGCTCTTCTTGATAATTTGCTCTATTCTGTTTGCTAGGATTTTACGGAGGATTTTTGCATCTATGATCATGAGGGAGATTGGTCTGTAGTTTTCCTTTTTTGATGTGTTTTTCCCTGGTTTTGGAAACAGTATTATACTTGCCTCCAGAAATGATTTAGGGAGGACTGCTTTCTTTTCAATTTCATTGAAGAGCTTGTGGAGTGTAGGGACTATATCTTCTATAAATTTCTAGAAGAATTCAGCTGTGGATCCATCAGGACATGGACTTTTCTTTGTTGATAGGCTTTTTATTACATTTCATATTTCATTGGCTGTTACTGGATTATTGAGAGTTCTTATATCTTCTTGGTTCAGTTTTGGTAATTTGTATCTTTTGAGGAATCTGTCCATTTCTTCTGTGTCTTCTATTCTGTGAGCGTAAAGCTTCTCAAAGTAACTATTGATAATCTGATTTTCTTCTGGGTCTGTGATGATTTCACCCTTTTCATTCCTTATTGCATGTACTGGAATTTTTTCTTTCCTTTTTTGATGAGGTTGGCTAGAAGCTTATCCACTTTATTTAATCTTTCAAAGTACCACCTTTTTGAGTTGTGGATTTTTTGAACTGTTTTCTTCATCACAATTGAATTAATTTCTGTTCTACTCCTTATGTTTTCTTCTCGTCTTTGTGCTCTGGGTTTCTTTTGGTGTTTTATTCTAGATGTCGGAGGTACAACATTAGGGTGTTTATTGTTCCCGTTCTGTTTTTCTAATGTGTGAGTTCATAGCTATGAGTTTCTCTATAAGAACTGCTTTCTTTGCATCCCATAGATTTGGGTAGGTTGTGCTTGAATTTTCATTGAATTGTAGATATTGTTGAATTTCTTGTTAAATTTCCTCTGTGACCCATTGATTGCTAGGAAAGGTGTTGTTTAATTTCCATAAATTTAGTGGGTTTTTCTGGTTTCTTTTGTCATTTACTTCCAGTTTCATTGCACTGTGGTCAGATAATTTGCATAGGATAATTTCTGTTTTGTTGCATATACTTACGCATGACCTCTGGACTAATATGTGGTCTATTTTGGAAAATGACCCATGTGCAGCTGAGCAAAATGTGTATTCAGTTGTGGTTGGGTGGCACACTCTGTATATGTCCACTAGGTCCATTTGTTCCAAGTTCTGGTTCAGTTCTGCTACTTCCTTGCTAATTTTTTGTCTGGTTGATCTACCTTTTGAGACAACGGGGTGTTAAGGTCTCCTGTTAATATTGTGGTCTTAGATATTAGGTTTTTCATGTCCATTAAGATTTGTCTTACATAGTTGTGTTTGGTGCATAGATATTTATGAGTGTTACCTCTTGCTCTTGTATTTTTCCCCTGACCAATATGTAGTGGCTTTCTTTGTGTCGTTTGATTATTCTCGGTTTGAAATTAAGACTTTCTGAGAACAGAATTGCTACTTCTACTTTTTTCTGTGGTGCTGGGGCATGTAGTATTGTTTTCCATCCTTTGACTTTGAGCCTATGATGTCCTTTTGAGTTAAGTGTGTTTCTTGTACACAACATATTCTTGGATTTTGTTTCCTAATCCACTGTGCCAGTCTATTTCTCTTATTGGTGAATTGAGTCCGTTTACATTGATGGTTATAATTCAAATGTGTTGCCTTATGTTTGTCATGATATTTACCTGGTGTTTTTTTCTCCTTTGTATCTTGTGTTTAATTGTCTGACTTGTTTCTTGGGTTCCTCTCGTTCTCATTCGTGGAGTTCTCGTCATTGTGGTCTCTCTCTAGAACCAATTTCAGTAACCTGTGTAGGGATGGCTTTGTCATCATGAAATTCTTAATTGTTCTTTGTCGTAGAAGTATTTCACTTTTCCATCATACTTGAAAGAGAGTTTTTCAGAGTATAATGATCTGGACTGGAATTTGTTTTCACGCAGGACTTGAAAAACTCTGCTCTCCTTATCTTCATGGGTTGTGTAGAGAAGTCAGCCGTAATTCTGATGGGTTTTCCTTTGAATGTGATCTGCTTCTTATCTCTAGCAGCTTTCAGTATATTATTCTTGTGTTGGATTTCTGCGATTCTGACTATTATATGTCTCAGTACGTTTTTACTTGGGTTGAAGTTATTTGGTGTTCTGTATTCTTCGGTTACCTGAATGTTGGATTGTTTCCTCATATTTGGGAAGTTTTCTGCTATTCCTTCTCCCCAAATTCTTTTTATGTCATTTCTATTGACTCCTTCATTCTCATTGATACCAATTTCTCTCACATTGTACATCTTGGCATCATCCTGCAGGTGATGGATTATTATTTTTTTTCCTGCGTTATTTTTTTTTTCAAGAGATCCTTTCTCAACTTTTCACTAGCTGCACCATTGTCTTCAGGATCTGAAACTCTGTCTTTGCTTTCACTCAAATGGTTTTGTAGACTCATGATTGATACTTTTAGTTCTTCTATATCTCCTTGACTCTGTTTCATGTATTCTATTTCTTTTCTGTATTGCTCATTCAAGGAATCTGTCATATTTCTGATTTCCTCTATTTTTTTATCCATGTCCTCTTTAGAGCTAGTTGTCAATTCTTTTTCTATAGAGTTTCTTCCAAGTTGGGTTTCCTCTGTATATTTCCAGACTTATTTCTGCATTTCAGATGCTATGATTTCAAAGAATTCTTTTTTTTCAAAGAATTCTTTTTTTGATTCCAGAAATTATTTCTGCTTTGATTTCCTTATGACCTGTCTGCTGTTGTGTCTTTGCTTCCAACGCTGTTAATTCATACATTTGGGCTGGAATTGTGCTCTCTGAACTTGTTCTGGGTGAGCATTGCTTTTCCCCCAGATGTTCTGGATTTGATTGTTTATTTCAGATGCTATGTATTCAGATATTTCTTTTTTTATTTCAGGAATTAATTCTTGTCTGAGTTCCTCTATACATTTCTACTGTTGTTCCTTTGCTTCTGTATCTGTTAATTCATTCATTTCAGCTAAGCTGAATGCACTTACTATTGCCCTTGAGACCTGACATTGCATTTTTCTCCTTGTCTTTGTCATTTTGTATAGCATTGACCTCTGACCTTTGGTGTAGAGTTTTGGTGCAGCTATAACTTTAGCGGGTAATGAGATTCAGGTGCCAGTCTATTAAGTTTGAGATTATCCGCTTATGCCTGGCCTGGATCTAGGTGCTGTGTTCAGTTCCTTTTTGCTGCAGCTCTTGTGCTTCCCCTCTGTTGGTTCCTGACCATGTTGCACTGTCCCCAGGATGGAATGGGTAATTGCTGAGAAAGGGGATAGCTGGGAAAGACCCCTCCAATGTGGCGGGCCTTGAGCTCTCACTCACCTGGCTGATCTGTGCTGGGTCTGAGGCCCTGTTATGGAATCGGGATAGCTGGGAAAGGGGATTATTGGGAAAGGTCCCTCCAGTGCAGCAGTCCTGGAGCACTCACTCACAGGCTGAGCTGCTCTGGGCCTGGGCTAAATAGAGTGAATTTCTAACGGTACTGTTTTGTGCATTTGAAATTGGGTTATTTATTATTCCATTTGTTGATATTTGATCTCTTGCTATTTTACTGTTTCAGTGTTTTGTCTGATGAATAAAGATTCTATAAAAAAGTAAACTTTATGAATATATTTATGCTTTTCTCCTATAGTTACAGCGTATAACTGTACATTTATAGTCTATTACTGTCATAATTGAAAAATTATACATATTATATTAATATACAATAACATTTATTATAGGGAATTGTACATGATATATATTCATCATTCTTCCCTCCATTTCCTTTCCCTGCCTTCAATTCTTCCTTTCCTCCTAGTTTACAATAGCTTTATTGCCATTTTATCTATTTTTTCTTATCAATTTTGTCATTAACTTCTGCCTATTCTTCTTTTTCTTTTTTTTTAATGTATTTATTTGGTACAGGTTCTCACTATGCTGCCTGGACTATTAGTGCTCCCCCTGTTTTCAGTCTCCCAAGCGCTAGGATTTCAGGTGTGTGCCACCACACCCAGACTCAGTGCTATGCCCAAGGGTGGGGTCGGTGCATCATGTGGTTCTGGGGATCCAACATCAGTCCCTGTGCTTGCCTAAGCAGGTGCTCAGCCCATTGATATATTTCACTGGACTCCCTCTGCTCCTTCTCATTTGGACATTTTCTTCCCATAACCCAGTAGTTTTTATATATTTTAGATCTTAGTTATACTTTCAGTTTCGCACATCAGAGAAATAGTTCATGTCCAACGTATTTAACTTGAGAGTATGGTCTCATATACCCAGAAATGTATCAAGTTTATTCTTTAAGCTAGAGTAATACTCCACTGGGTAGGAATTTATATCCTCTCTATCCATTTAATGGTTCATCAGCATTGGGGTGTTTCCAAGATTTAGCTATTACAAACTATGTCAATAGAAACATGGGTATAAATGGATATGGTCGACAATTTCTTTGAATAACTCCCTATGGTTGCAGAATGCTGGACTGTGTTGGATTGTGGTATCGAGTTCAAGCACCTAAGGTAGTTGAATGTCAATGGAGTGCCCACTTTTGACAGGTGTAGACAAAGGAAGGGTTGTAGAAAGAAAAAAATCATGATGTGTGTGTATAGACAGTACAGTTGGGATAGATACGCTGTGCTTCTACATAATTCTATGAGAGGCAAGATCTGCACTAATGGTGGTTGGACAGAATATGTCAGCTTTTAGTGCTATGGTCATCCACTAGGTAAATAATTATTGAATTTTTGATATAATTCAGCTATAAAAAAACCTGTAAATATAATATCATGTATGTACCTTGTACAATACCAAAACGTTATGAAAACAGTTTGCAATGTATTAATTCATCGACTCTGTATGGTTAAGGTGTCTTGAAACTGTCTGATTGACATTTGTATTTTAATAAAATAAAAATAAATGGAAAAAAATAGAAACATGGGTGTGCATATATTGCTTTGTTACGATATTTTTAATTCTTTTTGGAAGATAACAATTGGAGAGTAGCTGAGTCAAATACATTTCTAGTTTTCATTTTTTTGATTAATCTCCACACGGTTTTCCAAAGGGGTTGCACCAATATACACTCAACAACAGTGAAAAGTTACATTTTTCCTGCAGCCCTGAAAGCGTGTGTTATTGGTTTATTTCTTGATAATAGCCATTCTTTCTGGGGTAAGATGGATTCTCAATATTTTTTAATTGTATCTCTTCAATGCCTAATGATGTATAACGTTTTTATGTATTTCTTTTCCATTTGCATTTCATTTGAGAAGTGTCTATTCATTTCAGATGTCCTTTTTTGATTGCATCTTTAAGTCCAAGTGTAATGCTTCCTTGAAGTATTTATATTATCTACATAGTAGCCGCTTGTCCAAGTCACAGCTAGAAAAATTGTTTTCCCATCCTGTGGGGCATTTCTTCACTATGTTAGTGATTTACTGTGCGAAAGGTTTTTAATAGCATGAAACCTCACTTGTGGATTCTTTATAATATTCCCTCGTGGTCTGGATTTTGCTTTCATAAAATCTTTGCCTATACCAATGTTTTCAAAATTCTACCCATTTTATCTTTCAAACAATATAGCGTTTCTGTTTTATTATGTAGGTGTTTTATTCATTTCAATTTTTTAGTATGTGGTGAAAGATATGGGCCTAGTTTTAATCTTTGGCATGTGGAAAGACAATTTTTCCAGCAGCATTTATTTAAAAAGTCTATCTTCTATTGAAGGTGTTTGTCTCCTTTTTATTCAATGGTAAGGTAGGTGAGTACGGAGTTGCTTCGGCATTTTCTAATCTGTTTCATTGATTCTTGGACCCATTTTTTTTTTTCTTTTTGCAATGTCATGCTATTTTTTGTCACAGTAGTTTTGCAGTATAATTTAAAGTCAGGGATTATGATGCCTCTGATTTTGTCTTTGATGCACACAATTACTTTTGCTGTTCTACATCTTTTCTGTGTCATATACTTTTAAGAGTTATTTCTCTAATTCTGTGGGGTATGCTATTGGTATTTTGGCTGGGATTATTAAGTCTCCGTACTAATTTTGTTTTTTTCTTCTTTTTTAAGTTGGTATTGAGAATCTAACTTGTCCTAGTCAGGCAGGCACTTGTGCTGCTCAGCTATCTCCCTGGTCCTACCAATTTTGGAAGTATGAAAATGTTTACTATATTATCTCTTGCCACCCCTAATCATCTTTCTATATCTTTTCTTAGTACTGTACTTTTTAATGTTATTGTCTTTTACTTCCTTCAGTAAATTAATACTTACGCATTTTATTTTTTAATGATGTTGTGAAAGATATTGTTTTACTTACTGTCCTCTGTGTTTATTTATGTCCAAGACTGTACTGATTTTTAAGTGTTGTAAACAGCTGTGCTACTGAATTTGGTTACTAAATCTAAAAATCTTTCTTTAGTACTTTTTGATTTCTTCCACGTAGAGTATCATTTCATGTGCAAATGATTGTCTAACTTCTTCCTTTCTTATCCTTATTGCTTTTATTTCTTCCTCTTGTCTAATTCCTTTGGTTAATTTTTTCAAAACTATATTGAATAAGAGTGTTGATAGTAGACATTTTGTCTTTAAGTGAAATCTTTGATATATGGTCTATTTAGAACGATGTTGTTTGTTGATTTTTATAGATAGTTTTTATCAGATTGAATTAAAGAGCACCTGTTCCAATTTTGTGTCAATTTTTAAATGTCTTGAGTATGTGTTGGGCCTTGTCAAATGTTTCTTCTGCATGTAGTGACACCATTGATTCAGCCAGTCTTTTATTAGAGAAATAGATATAACATAAGATATAAAACTGCATAAGAAATTACGAGATTGGCTTTCAATGATCACCTACAGAGTTAGATGTGTGGAGTGTGCAGAGGGTCTGCACAGTGGAGACCAAAGTTTGAAGTCCAAGGTCATTGCAGCATCCATGCAAGACTGTATAAGGAGGTTTATGAGTCTGTGAAAGAAGACTGAAGGATCTGCAGTGGAAACTCAAGTCTGTGCTAAAGCCAGGACAGGATGTCCAAGCTGAAGGTGAAAATGAGCTCTTCCAAACAAAAGAAAGAAATCAATCCTTACTCATTTTCCTTTATAATAGTCCAGATAATGAGCCATCCTAGGCTGGGTACACTACACCCTAGGCTGCGGAATTTCTGAGCCTAATGAGTATTCACACATCTCAAGTTGACACAATCAATAAACCCAATATAATGATCACATGGTTTCTGTCCTTGGCTCTGTTGAAATGTTGTATTATATTTATTGATTTGCATACATTGACATCTCTGAATCCCTGGATGACTCCTTCTTGGTCTAGTGTATAATCTTGATGATTTGCTACACTCTATTTGCCAATCTTGCTGGGAATTTTTACTTCCATGTTCATTAGCGCTGCCTGTAGTTTTCATTTTGGTTGGAGCTTTCTCTGGTTTTGGTATCGAATAACATTTGCTTTAATGGGAATGAATTTGGGAATATTATTTTCCATTCAATTTCATTAAAGAGTTTGAGAAGTAGCACCTTTAGATCTTCTCTAAATTTCTTATAGAATTCAGCAGTGAGTCATTTAGAGCCTACACTTTTGCTTGTTGGTGAGTTCAAAACTATATCTTCAATTTCCTTAGTTAATATTGGTTTACATGATATTTTTATATTTTCTTAATTCAGCTTTTGTAATTCATATATATGTAGGAGTCTGTTCATTTCTTCTATGTTTTCTATCTCTTTAGAAAACAGATTCTCAAAGTAAGTTTTTGATGTTGGATCTCTGCAGTGTCTGTGGTGATTTCACCCTTTTCATTCCTAATTAGAAGGATTTGAGTCTTTTCTTTCATCTTTTGATGAAGTGGTCTAAGGGCATCTGAAAGCTTTTAATTTTTCAAAGAAACAACTGCTGAATTTATTGATTACTTGTAATTATTTTATTAGTCTTCATTGCATTTATTTCTGCTCTGATTGATATTTATAATTTCCTCCTTCATACAAACTTTGAGTATGATAAGTTCCTCTTTTTCTTGAAGTTAGGGAGTCAGCATTATGTGGTTTATTTGAGTTTTCTCTGTTTTTCTGATATGGGCATTTACTGATGTAAATTTCCTTTGTAGGACTTCTTCATTACATCTCATAGGATCTGGTATATTATTTTGGCACTAGCATTAAATTTTATGAACTACCTAATTTATTCTTTAATTTCATTTCTGACCCATTGATTGTTCTGGAGAGTGTTTTTCAATTCCATGTATTTATGACTTTCTTGTGGGTTTTTCTGACATTAGATTTCCAATTTCATTGCAGTGTTGTCTGGTAATATGAGTGGAATAGCTTCATTTCTTTTGGATTTATTTATGCATGGTCTATGAACTCATACTGGGACCAGGCTGAGTAAGAGTTTAGGTGCTAGTCATGGTGCCTTCTGGACATGTTGGAAACACTCATATTCGCTGCCTCTCAAGGCAAGATGAGGCCACAGCTGAGGACATTTGGCTGTCATTGCTGCTCCAAGGTAATAACCTCCAATGTAAGACGTATGACAGTTTTCCCCATTAGCGAGATTACTACTTGAAATATATTTGTTGAGGTTCTCAAAGCTTTCTCATTTTCTAGGTATTTTGCCTCAGGTGTGCCTTTTACTTCTTGCAACCCAATAAGGGTTGCAAGGACCCATAAATATGGACAGTGCAGAGAAGTCTTTTCTGTCTAAGAGAGTACTGGCCTTCCTGCACTCCTAAATCCATATTACTTATCTATTATATAAGTCTTTGTCCGGCGCCGCTCCCGTCCCGCGGAAGAAGACACTCAGACACTCATACGCAGGGTTCAGCAAGCCTTTATCGAGTGGGATGCAAGCCTCTACATGTGTCCGCTATCCGCGGCTCCTACCGTGCAAGCATGTGCAACTTCCTTATGCAACAGGTTATATAGTATACACAATCCAATCAGGGGGAGCCACACAGCGCCCGCAGATAGGCCCTCGGCGACAGGGTGATTTATCATAACTAAATAAGGCGATGAGTTGTACAAAAACAAGAATCAGGAAGCAGGATATGGGCGCCATCTTTGCAGACACGATGGGCGGGGGAGCGAGGAGCAGGCGCCATCTTGGCTTGGCTCCCAACAAGTCTTTATCCATATGCTCACTTTAGTAAATTTGAGACCTGACCAGCTCCCAATGAAGCTAATATGTGGTCCATTTGGGAGAATGTCCTGTGTGCAGCTGAGAAAAATGTTGTGGGGTGCAGCAATCTATAGTCACCTGCTAAGTTCATTTGTTAAACATTTGGCTTGGTTCTCACATTTCTTTGTATATTTTTTGTGCAGTTGATCTATCTATTTATGACAATGGGATATTAAGGTCCCCTGAGTATTATCACTTGTTTAATTTATCATATCCACTAATATTTGTTTTATAATGTTGAGTGTGCTGGGATTGATGCACATATATTTATGATTGCTATATCTTCCTCTTGGATTATTGCCCTTAAGGATGTGATAACATTCTTTGTCTCTTTGAATCAGTCTTGGCCCGAAATCCACTTTGTAAATAGTGTAGCTGTCCCCACTTTTTTTTCTGAGTTCTTGTGATATGAAGTAGGGATTTTTAATCTGTGAATTTCAGTGTATGAATTGCACTTTTAATTGAAGGTTTTGAATATAGCACATGGTTAAATCTTGCTGCTGCTGTTTCTCCTCCTCTTCCTCCTCCTTCTCTTCTTCTTCCCCTCCTTCCTTCTCCTCTCTCTCCTTCTTGAGACAAGATCTTATTATGTGGTCCAGGATGGCCTTAAACTCACTTAGTGGTCAAGGCTGGCCTTGAATTTGTGACAATCCTCCTACGTTGGCCTCTTCATTGCTGGGATTACAGGTAGGCCACCAAGCCAAGTTGGACCTTGTTTCTTTATCTATTCTACCAATATTTCTTTTATTATTGAATTGAGGGTTTTTATACTGATGGTTATAATTGATATATATTGACTGTTCTTATCATTTTATTTTTCAGTTCTCAGTTACCATTTGCCCTCACTGTTTAATTGCCTGCCTTGCCTTGTAGATTCATTCTATTGAGGTTAATGAAATTTCAGCCCTTTTTATCTCTTCTAAAATGTACTTCAGAATGTTCTGCAATGCTGGTGTGGTGGTCACAGATTTCTTCAAGTGTTCTTTGTCATAGATGTATTTTATTTCTCCATCAAATTTGAAAGATAATTTGCCCCCTAACCACCTCTAAGTTTTTTCATGTGAGAGTAAAACTGCCACATCGACTGTAGATATTTTTCTGGTTTGTTTTAGAGTTTTTAAAATATAATTACAAATATATTTAATTCAGTTAAAAGTAACAACAATTACCAGTTTGTCATTTTATCACTTTTTAGGCTATATTTGGCATTATTATTATTGATTGTACTACTCTATGTATGGTGTCATAATTGTTCTAATTAACCATTTGCTGTCGTATGGGAAGACTGATATTGTCTAGGAATTATAAACAGTGCTACAGAACAGTTCCAGAGAACTAGAGACTAGGCCAAGTAAACAACAACTCTTGCCATCCCCAATAAATTGAAGTGGCAGAATCTTCTTTTTTTTTTTTTTTTTTTTAAGACAGGGTCTCACTATGCAGTTCAGGCTGGCCTTAAGCTCACTTTGTAGCTCAAGCTGGTCTCGAACTCACAACAATCTTCCTGCCTCAGCTTCCTGAGTGCTGGGATTACAGGCATGCACCACAATGCCCAGCCTTTTTTTTTTTTTAGATCCTTTGTCAGTGTCAGCCTTGGTAGAATCTTCTAATAGACTCAAAATCCAAAATTCAAAAACCACATCATAAGCTACACATGAAGTACATCTCTATGTAGTCATTTCCTTAGGGTCCTGAATACTAGCAATAAAGCTCATCATAAGGAATTTACAATGATCAACCAGGAATTAAACTAAAAATATATAAAATGAGAAGTCACTTAAACAAGAAGCAACCCAGACTTCCATCTTGCCAAAGACAAGACCAGGGGCCAGTGAAATACAACAATTTGAAAGCTACCTACCACCTCTGTAGGTGGTAATGGTGGAACTAACAAAGAAGATGAAGAAGGCTCTAGAAAATGTGAAATCAGAAATGGTTTCTTAGGTAACCACACTGAGGGTGACTATAATGAAAGAATTAGCTAGTGACTCTAGCTCAGATTCAAATAAAAAAATAAAGGAATTTAGAAAAATAATGGAAATCATTAATGCTTAACACAGGAAAGAACCAATTCTACAAAACAGATTCAAGAAGATATTCAGGTGATGAAACAGTCCACTGAAAGTATACACAGCAGAATGAGATAATCAGAGAACAGAGTATCAGATATAGAAGGCAAGATTGTGATTAGTGATCATGAAAATAAATATTTCTTAAAAATAATAAAGTCCTACACAAATCACTCTAAATGCTGCTAGATGGTACAAAGGAGAGAGAAAATATAGAATTGATTTGAGTCAATGAAAAATCAGGAGATAGCACAAATGACATTAAAAACCCTGTTCACAGATATAATGGCAGATAACTTCCAAAGCATGGAAATGCAACTTGAGGCACATAGAACTACAATTATCCATAACCAAACCAATTCAAACCAACCAAACAAAAAACTACACCAAGGCATATCATAACCAAAATTCCAGAAAGAAGAGAATATTTGAAACTATTAGAGAAAGGAAATAAAACTCCTATAAAGGAATGGCAAGGATGTATTTTAAATGAGCTGAAATAATCAAACCTGTGCTAAAGTCAAGATTGATAGGAAAAACAACAAAATCCTTAACAGAGGTGTAGATCTCCTAAAGACTAAAAATAAGTTTTTTAGTCAATAGGAAAAATATATTGAAAGGCATGAAGGAAATGTAAGGAAGACACAAATCCAATCCTGTGATGATTTTCTAAAAATGTATTTAATACAGGGTCTCACTGTGTAGATCTGACTCACAGTGATCCTCCTGTCTTCAGCCTCCCAAGCACTGGGATTACAGGAGCATGCCACCACACCCAGTCTCAAAGGCAGCATGGTATGTTGGACATCAAACCGCAGTTGCTGTGCTGTGACTAAGCACGTGCTTTAGTCTGCTGAGCTATCTGGCTGGCCCAATGATTTATGATATATATCAATACAACTCAACTTTAGGCTTCCCAGATATTTAATTAAACAATATTTCTGTGTTTATCTATGAGGGACATTTCTTCTGTGAAATGATAGACTGACTGAAGTGTTTTGTCCTCTTTTATTTGCTTCAGACACATCCAGTCTGTCGAAGGTCTACATAGAATAAAGGCAGAGAAAGAAATAATTCTTTCTCTCTGCCTATCTTTGAATTGGTATATTGTTTTTGTTTAATGAATAGATACAGACTGGAATTAAACTATTGGCTTTCCTGAGTTCAGAGTTCTACACCTCAATGACTACAACAGCCCATTCCGTAAAGTGTGCTTGTGTACTTCTCTCTCTCTCTCTCTCTCTCTCTCTCTCTCTCTCTCTCTCTCTCTCTCTCTCTCTCTCTCTCTCTCTCTCTCTCTCTCTCTCTCTCTCTCTCTCTCTCTCTC
>PVKA01013374.1:0-38467 GCA_004027165.1 Ctenomys sociabilis | reverse complement strand
GGTCATGTGAGTTTAATCTTGATACTAGAGCCTTTTGTTGTCCTTTTCTCTCTTATTCTCTCTCTGTTCTATTTCCCTTCACTGTGCTGTTGTGCAATGATGTTTCTGTCTTAGAAGTAACTGCCCATGGTCTGAAACCTCTAAAACTGAGATAAAATTAATCTCTCCTCCTTTAATTTGTGTATGCCAGTACTTTGTCCCAGAAATGAAAAGTTGACTAAGTCAAAAAAATTAGTACCAAGAACTAGAGGGGTTTTTATGGCTATACATGCCTATGTGGTTCAAAAATCTATATAATTGGCTTGGAGAAATTTGGCAAAGCTTAGAGATAAAGAACATTAAATATCTGGAGTGTTGCAGGAAGTTGATGGCTGAGTCCCATGGAAAGGAGAATAGATTGCTCATAGGCATGCAGCGACTAAAGGCCAGGCTCATGAGGTTTCAGGTATTAGTCAGAACTCTATTGACAATTGGACTAGAGGCCAAGAATACACTTTAAATACATTGTGTCCATACATAGTGGTGACGTAATTAATATAGTGGATGAAATTTTAAGTTAGCACAGTGTTCAGCCTGTGGTATAGATGCTATGGACTGCTTTTATATCAGTTTGTAGTGAAAATTCAAAGGAGGAAGTAGAATGGCAAAATTTCAAACACAGTTTGGCCAGAAAAGAAACACTTACTGTAAAGATGGGGTCATGAAAGTTGTGGTTGCTAAAGAGACTGCACTGTTAAAAAGAAATTAAGTACCTTGCATGGAGGAAAGAAGGAAAGTGCCTCAAGGGAACCTCAGAATTCAGCAAGATCCCAACCACTGCAGGAGGAAGAGTGCAAAAATATAATTGTTTCATTTGAGAAGTGAGCACTTCTGCCTCAGGCTTGTGAAGGCTGCCTCTTAAATTGTTTTCCCAGAATTCATTTCACTGTGCTCAGCCAGTGCAGCTGTGCTCTTCCTGGGCCTGGCCAGGGCTAGAACTGATGGCAGATTTAGCATCATTCATCTGATACTGTTTTCGCAAGAATAAAAGCAGTTCAGAAGTTACAGGGTTGGGAACTGTCATCTATATTTCAAAGGTGGATTGGGAAGCCAGGAAACATTACAGGGTCACAGTTTTAGGGAGGAATGGCCAAGATCATAATGCTTGAGGCTATGGGATTGAGCCAAGAGTTCCAGTGGAAGATCAGGGAAGTGACAGATCCTGCCTTGGTTTGATAAAGAGGATATAATTCAAAGGCTTAGAAAGATTAGAATGTTCAGAATGATTTTGCTATTAAAATTTACCTACACTGCATTAGTGTGTATATATATATATATATATATATATATATATATATATATATATATAAAAAAATGTGTGTAAATAAATATAATATCCTCCTTGAAAAGCTTTCAGAAAAGTATTTATAGGACAAAACTTACAGTAGGAACTATGCCAACTAAATTGGGAAAACTAAATACAAGACATCTTAGACTAACTGAAGTCACTTAATAGCACTCAGTAGCCAACCAAAAGTTGGAATTGTTTACAAAGTAGTTAATTTAGATACCAGCCAACACCCAGGGCCTGTTTGTGAGTGGGCAACCCGGAGCCCGCTGGAAACTCATTTCAGCCAAGGCCCAGGCCAGACACATGTGCTGAACTTCCCCCACCAGACAGGCCTGGTGTGGAACCCTGAGACAGAACTCCCTGCAGTGAGGCTAGAGGCAAGATTCACCCAGCTGATCCAACAGCAGAACATCTTGCCAGAGTGGCACAATGGGTTCACCTGCAGGAAGAAGTGAAGCCCAGCAGCCAGACCCAAACCACACCCACCTGACGAATTTGTACTTGGTAGATCCTGACCTAGTGCTGAGGTAATAACTTCACCAAAGCTCTACACCAAAGGTAAGAAGACAGTGCTGTACAAAATGACAAAGAGAGGAGCAAAATGCATTCTCAGGCCCTCAGCCCACCCAGAACAAATGCAGGAGGCAATACCATAGATGAAATTGGAAATTATACCCCTGAAATCTCAAATAATAGTGTCTGAAGTAAAGAAACAAGTGCAGAAAGGCATAGAGGAAATCATATCAGAAATTTCTGAAGTAAAAAAAGAAATGATAACTATAATTAAAGAAGCACTAAGTGCTTTCTGAAGAAAACACTACTAAAAAAAAATAGAGGTAAAAAAATAATGGAGCTTTCTGTACTGCCCAGGCAGGGATCCATATGGTGTTGTTCTTGATTCCCATCATACTTTAAAGGGAAACTTCACAATGTCCAGAGCGCTTGATGTCCTACAAATGAAGGAGGAGGACGTCCTCAAGTTCCTTGCCGCAGGAACCCACTTAGGTGGCACCAACCTGGATCTCCAGATGGAGCAGTATATCTATAACAGAAGTGATGGAATCTACATCATAAATCTAAAGCGGACTTGGGACAAGCTCCTCCTGGCAGCTGGGGCCATAGTGGCCATTGAAAACCCTGATGATGTCAGTGTCATATCCTCTAAGAGCACAGGCCAGCGGGCTGTGCTGAAGTTTGCTGCTGCCACTGGAGCTACTCCTATCGCTGGCCGCTTTACTCCTGGAACCTTCACCAACCAGATCCAGGCAGTCTTCCAAAAGCCACATCTTCTGGTGGTTACTGACTCCAGGGCTGACCACCAGCCCCTAACCGAGGCAACATATGTCAACCTGTCAACCATTGATCTGTGCAACAGAGATTCTCCTCTGCGCTATGTGGACATTGCTATCCCATGCAACAATAAGGGCGCTCACTCTGTGGGTCTGATGTGGTGGATGCTTGCCTGGGAAGTGCTGCATATGCGTGGCACCATCTCCCGTGAACACCCATGGGAAGTCATGCCTGATCTCTACTTCTACCAGGATCCTGAAGAGATTGAAAAAGAAGAGCAGGCTGCTACTGAAAAGGCTGTGACGAAGGAGGAATTTTAGGGTGAATGGACTGCACCAGCTGCAGAATTCACTAGTGCTTAGCCTGAAGTCACAGACTAGTCCAAGGGCATTCAGGTGCTACATTCAGCAGTTCCCTACTGAAGACTGGAGTGCTCAGCCCTCCACAGAAGATTGTTCTGCAGCCCCCACCACGCAGGCCACTGAGTGAGTAGGAACTGCCACCGAGTGTCTTGAACTGTTCTGCCGACACTTAAGCAAAATGGGAATGAGGCTGATGGAAAATAAAACAATTTCTAAGAAAAAAATGAAATCATTGAATGAGCAGTATAGGAAAGAAATAGAATGTATGAAGCAGATTCAAAGAGATGTACAAGAAATTTAAATCTCAATCACACACTGGTAAAACTATTTGAATGAAAGTGAAAATAGACTTTCAAACCTAGAAAATGCCATTGCAATTAGTGCAAAGGTAAGAAAAGATCTCTTACAAACAACTAGAATACAGGAAAAAATAATTTAACACCTGCAAAAAAAGAAGAACAATGTATGACTAATGGCATCGATGAGAAAGAAGGAGTGAATACAAATGTTATAAAAAGATTAAGGGCAGAAGTAATAACAGAAAACTTCCCAAATATGGGGAAACAATCTGACGTTCAAGTATTCAAAGCATATAGAATTCCAAAAAACATCAACCCATTTAAAAACACACCCAGACATATAATAATCAGAATCTCAGAAATTCAGCACAGGACCAATGTACTAAAATATACTAGAGAAAAGAAACAGATCCCATTTAAAGGAAAACCCATCAGAATAATGGCAGATTTCTTTTCACAAACCATCAAGTCAAGAAGAGAATGGAGCAAATTACTACAAGTCTTGCAAAACACAAAATTTCAACCCAGACTGATATACCCTGCAAAACTCTCTTTCAAGTTTATTGGAGAAGTGAAATACTTCCATGACAAAGAACAACTAAAGCCTTTCAGGATGTCAAAGCCAACTCAAACCAGACTACTAAAAGGGAGCAAAATGACCACAACTCCATGAATGAGAATGCAAAGAACCTACCAAATAGGGCAAATAATTAAACACAGGAGAAAAGGAGGCAAACACAACAGCAGATAAATAACATGTGAAACATAAGTTAGGATCTCTTAATTATAACCATCAATGTAAATGAACTCATTTTGCCAATTAAAGGAAATAAACTGGCAGAGTGGATTAGGAAGCAAAATTCAACAATATGCTATACAAGACTTCATCTATCAATTGATTGGTTTATCTTTATAGTTTTGTCTAGCTGGTAATTTCAATAGTTATATGACTTGTGCCTCAGGAACACAGTGGTTTTCATAAATCATAAATAATGCTTTGTCCTGGCTTTATGGCTTATTGATTTATAAATAAAGTGTCTGAAAGATTAGAATTCAGTGTAGATGCTACCAAAGTCTTTATCAATTTGAATGTGGGGAAATTTGAGAAATCATGTACTAAAATAAGGAAAGATTCTATACTATACATCTTAGTTTTGGAACACATTTATAAAATAAACTTGTGTACCTTTTTCTCAAACTATGGAATTATTTTAAAGAACAAATCATTTAAATTACATTCCTATTGTTAAATGATAAAGTATCTTCTAAGTCTAGAGAAGAATATAAGAAAACTAAGAACTCTTATTGGTAAATATCACTTTTTGTGTTTTAGATAGTTCTTCAAAATAGGTATTTAATTGATAGTTCTTCATTTGGCCTCCAGTCCGCTTCTTGATTTTGATTTTTTTCTATTTTTTTTTGTATTAATATTTAGATTTGGAGTTAGATTTTTTGTTTGTTTGTTTTGTATTTTAGCGAAGGGTCCACAGGGTGCTAAGGATTCATAGTGATCCACCTGTTTACAGCCTCCCAAGAGCTGGGATTACAGAAGCATGCCACCACATCTAGTCTCAATTGCTGTCTCAGAGTGCCTCTGGGGTGGATCCAACATGGCAGGCCTGGGGATAGAACCCCCTGCCCCTGTGCCTGCATGCAGATGCTTTAATTGGCTGAGCTATTTGGATGGCTCTTAGGTTTGGATTTTGGCTATATATCTTCTACTGTTTTTAATGTGAAAATATGTGCTCTTGTATTTATCATTCTTTTATTGTCAGCACTGCTGTGGTCTGAAATTTCACACTTGTTATTTGTTAAATCCTAAAATCCTATGAGTAGGTTTTGGACCACTGTTCTTGATCCTTCTCTTGTTTTTTTATCCAGTGAGACATTTATATATATATATATATATATATATATATATATATATATATATATATATATATATGACATGCATGACAATCTTTACTGCTCTCTATGTCATCAATTGTATGAAAGTTATGAACATAGTACATTATTTATTTTATATAAAATAATAAAATAAAATAAATAAACCCTTAAATTTAGATTAAGTTTAAAAAAAAGATAATTTAGGACCAAGCAGATAGCTCAGTATACTAAAGCACCTGCTTATGAAAGCTCAAGGAGAAGAGTTCCACCCTTGGCATGCTTTGCCAGTCCTATCACCCAAAGCACACAGAGACAATGACTGTAACTGGGCATGTTGGCATGCACCTATAATCCCAGTGTTTGGGAGGAAGAAAGAAGGGTCACGATGAGTTCAGTCTGTGTATTGAGACCCTGTAGATCTTGGACCAAAAAGAAAAACTTCTGCAAAATAGATAATTGGAACAAAGTAGTAATCATAATATTCTGACTTATATAGACTTATAGTGTTCTTAGAGATAAAACAGAAATTTTTCCAAATTTTTTCTAATTTCTTATTTTTGGAATATATAAGCAGAAAGGTTTTAGGGCAAGTAAATAAAAGTTTAACTCACACAAAATCAGAGAATCATATCTATTCAATCACTATCCAGTCTTAAGCCAGTTCACAGAAGTCTTTAAAATAGAAGAGACTGCATCTCTTTGATGAAGAATCTGGTACGTAGCTATAATTTCTTGTGCATAGATTCTTCCTAAAGACCTATACTCTCATAAGTGGGTATTTTGGGGAGCTGGCTGGATCTAGGGTCTATGATAATGTGATAAAAGTGTGTGGTAATAAATTAGTCTACTGATTGGAGTTAGTGTAATTTGGGATGTGGATAATGGGAGCCCCATCCTGGATGTGGGTAGCCCAAGTCAGTAGGGCTATTGATTAAATGTCACTGCTGGAATATAGGGGGAGAAAGGTGAGACTGGCTGCTGCTTTCTACTTGCTGCCATCTCCCTGCCACACCATGAAGTGTTTCTCCTCTGTGATACCAATCTTTCTCAGAGCCAGTCAGTTACGGAGTGAAACCTTCACAAACTGTGAAATGAAATCAACACATCTTCCTTCATTTTACAGGTCTTTCTGTGCTTCGCTAAAGTACCTAGAAAAGTAATTAAGACAATAGCTCAAGAGTAACATTGTTAGTTTCTCTCCTGTATTTCTTCCAAAGGGATTTATAGATAGCTGTGCATTGGAAAAGGGAAAAAACAAAACAGGACTATTAGATTTGAAAATTAGTTATAGGACACCCAAAATGTTAGCATTGCTTACAAACAGAGAAGTACATAAAAGTAAATGGATCAACAGTGTTTTACTTCAGGTTTGTCCCTGAACCTGTCCTAGTTCTCCAATTCCATAATAGATCACTGATCTAAGTACGCTAAGTATTTGGCAGAACCATGTCATTTCCATGAGTTTTATATTAAAGGCTAATTATGGTGTAAGAGGCCAAAAGGGAGCCATTAGCACTATTACTAAGGAAAAGTGTAAAAAAAAAAAAAAAACAATGCCACTTCCCTGGAGAATTCCAGAGATGAGCACTATATCCAAGACAAAAACAATGCAGGAGGTAATTGCAGCCACATCTCCAGTCACCTCATCTACTTGACTTATACAGAAGATAGAAAAGTCTTACAGAATATGATGCATGGTATTAAACTTAACCATGTAGTCACTCCAAAAGCAGCTGCTATAGCAGATGTAGTTTTACTGCTTGCACAAATTAACATATCTCTGTATATCTTCTAGGAAGCTATTAATTTGGCAAATGCTTTATTCATTTATACCTTAAAAATAAAGACCACTAGACAAATGACAGGGCCAGTAATGCACATTCATGTATTACCCCAGGAGTATCACATCTTTAGCTGTATGTCAGTTTGGTTCACAACAATCTCTATCAATTTCTCTTTCCCTAGTATATTTTTATTTTATTTATCTATCTTTTTTCTTTTGCAGAACCTAGGATTGAACTCAGGCCCCTGTGCTTGCCAGGGAAGAGCTTACTCCACTGAGCCATTTCCTAGCTCTGTCTTTCCCCAGTTTATTACACTGGTATGTTACATTGATGAAATTATGCAGATTGGACATTGTGAGCTATAGACTTGTTAGACATTTTTTATGGCAGAATATTGAAAATGAATCTAATAAAATTTCAAAATCTTCCTATCTAGCAATCCAGATGAGTGGGCTATATCAAGATTTGACTTCTACACTGTCATGATCTTGGAATGATTAGTGCCAGTGAACTGTGACAATGAAGGTGCAGAATAATTTTTCATTATTAAATGGAAGTAGTATGCATAAGATAATGCTCAAGCAGACAAGGAAGTTGTAAGTAAATCTCATGAGAAAATTTCCCCAATGCTGTTGTCTCTGCTCTTTCTGCATTGCCTTCTCTCTCTTGACCTCCACTAATGACCTCATCAGGAGTTTGTGGGATCAGTTTTGACAGAAAAGTGGATTTATGCTAAGTTTATAGACAATTCTATGGGATATGCATGTGTGTTCCCCAATTTTATAATTAGAACATTACATCCCTGTTCTGGGATATCACTAAAGGAGAGTGGTAGAAGAATTCTCTGTGGTTGGATCTTCAAGGGGAGATCATGGTTGTTTATTTCACTTGAAAGAAAAAGTCAGAGGTCTGATGCCCTCCAATTCCTGGATTATGGCCAATGGCTTGGTTGGGTAGTCAGGAGCTTCACAGAGTCACATTTGATAATTGATGGTTGTGTATCAAATAAAAAGATTCTGAGGCATATTAAAATCTTCTGCACAGTGGAGGATATAATCAGCAGAATGGAGAGGCAACCCACAGAATGTGAAACTCTTTGTTAACTACTCCCCTGAAAACTGATCAATATATAGAATTTATAAAGAATATTAAAATATCAGATCTTCCCAAATAAAAATAACCAATAAAAATGGGGACATGAAGTGAATAGTTGTTTCTTAGAAGTATAATTTGCCAATGAATACCTGCAAAAAATGTTCAGCATCTCTAGCCATCACAGAAATGGAAGTTATAACATTGAGGCCACACTTTACTCCAGAAAGAAGGACTATCATCAAATACTGTGAGGCTGGAATGGAAAAGGCATCTTTCTACATTGTTGGCAGGAATGTAAAATTAAATGACCACTATGAAAATCAGTATGGATCTTCTTCAAAAAAATTGAAATTCCATTTTATTCAGCTAGTCCTCTTTCAGATATCTTCCCAAAAGAGTTACATACACTGTGCTCCAATAATATGAGAATACCTGTGTTCATAGAAATACAACTTAGAGTAGCTAAAGTTTAAAAGTGGTCTATAGTTCCACCAACATACCAGTGGATGAAGAAAATATGAAGACTATGTGTAACAGAATACTACTCTTTCAAGGGTAGAAGTGCATCATTTGAGAAGAACAGATGGACCTTGAGAACATAAAGGTAAGTGAAATAAAGCAGATGTACAAACTTAAATATTGCATGAGTTCTCTTATTTGAGAAATGCAACATATAATTAATTTCAAAAAGTAATAAAATAATAGATAACATGAAACAGGCTAATAGAGCCTTTGCAGATAGGAACGTGATCTAGAGACAGAGAAGAGAAACAAAGATAGGAGAATGGAAGGCAAAGAATTGTGATATGCTAAGTACATGTATTTGCTCTCTAAGATGAATGAAAACATTATGTAGTGCAAACATACTAATAAAAATACAATAATAAAAGCAGACATATGGATAATGCTCTAAATGCATAAGAGGTCATAGTTGTGTCCTATGTGAATTCTTCCCAAAGTTATCAGGAGAGAAACTCAATATCCAATTGAATATGATGACCCTTGCTGGGAATACCAGTCAGCTTCTTTCCCAAGCGCTCATATCATTGCACAGCGGGCTCATGAACAAAGTGATCATCTCAGTAGGAATGGACTTTGTGACACAGCAACCTCGATTTTCATTCATCATGGCTGACTTGGCTGCAGCTGAATGTCCAGTCTGCTAGAAGCAGAGCTCCACACTCAATCTCTGTTGTGGCACCATTCCCTGAGGTGATTAATCAGCTACCAGGTGGCTAGTTGATTACACTGGACTGCTTTCAACATGAAAAAAGTCTTTTTTTTCTTAGGATAGATAAATACTCTGTATATTGTGTTTCCTGCCTGACACACAATAATTAGATCAAAACTACAATCTGTGGACTCAAGAAATGTGTTATCCATACATAAATATGCCATGCAATATTTATTCTCATCAAGGAGTCCAAGTTTCTGCAAAAATGTGGGGCAATGTTCATATAATTTACTCATGTAACCTTGTTCCCTGTCTTTATGCAGTAGCTGGTTTCACAGAACAGTGGAACTAATTTCCTTTTTATGTTTTGGTTACATCACTAGGCAAGGAGCAATATTCTATAGACCATGGTACAAAGTTCTCAAGAAGGATCTAAGCCCTCAGAATCAACTTCCAGTACTCAGTATAATTTCTTCCATAGATGAGCATCATAGGTGCCCAAATCAGGTGATGAAAATAGGAATAGTATCATTCATCATCACTCTTAGTGGTAGTGACCTAGTAATAAAAGCTTTGCGCCCTGTTATCATGACTCTTTGCCTTTCTGGGCTACAGATCTTAGATTAAAAGGGAAAATATACTTCCACATGGAGAAATCACAATGATTCCCCTGATTCTGAAGTTGTACTATTGTCATAAGACTTTTTAGAGTCCTCCTCTTGCTTCTGAATTAAGAGTAAAAGAAACAAGTTACTGTGCAGTGACTGGTCCAGTTACCAAAGGGAAATGAAGCTACTGCTTCACTATAATAAATAATAAGAAAGAGTGTCTCTGGAACACAGGTGAGCTCTTAGGGAATGTTTTCTTATTACAATTCACTGTGACTAATATCATTGGAAAATTTGAAGAAGCCATGCTGACCAGGGCTACAATTAGATCACTTCACCAAACACAGATCTAGGATTAGCTGAGGTACTTGTGGGTGCGAAGGCAATACAGATGGCATGGAAGGAAATGATCTTTGTAATTGCTGACTATATAAATGAGGAACGCCGTCAGAACTGGCTGTAGTTCTTCCTTATTTTGTCATGAATATAAAAAAGCGTGCATGCATGTGTACATGTCAGTATAGATGTCTTAAGTCAATATTTACAAGTTTCTTTTTCCTAGTGAAAATTTCCAACCAGTATAATATGTACCAGGTAAATTTCATTGTTGGAAGTGCAGTGGATAATGGAGAAAAATCTAAGTTGTTCTTATTCTATGTTCTCCAAACTGTGCTTTCTACTTTTCTAGGAAACATATCTATTGGGATTTGGTCCAATTCTCAGGTTGAGGAAGTAGGGAAGATGCTGAGAAAATAACTTGAAGAAAGGGTAAATTCTCACTTTTCTGTCTTCATCCTTAGTGCCCATCAAGGTAAATGCATTTTTTTTTTTCTTTTTGAGAAATAAGTATGTTTGGCAGGCAAGGAATGCAGGTTAAAAATGCAAGAAAACCTTTGTGTTTCTCTTCAATTGCACAGTCATAGGAAGAACCACACTCCCAGACTGTTTCAAAATTCCTTTTTAAAACAAGAGCTTAACATTTTTATAATGTAAAGTGTTGGTGTAGTGGCATAATACCTTTTTAAAAATGTGTGGCCATCCCGGTTTGGTGAGTGTGTGGTGAGTCTGAGGGAGAGCCTCTGGCTTCTTCCCTTGTGCGCTCTGGGTCATCCAGAGTATCAGGCCCCAAGACATCCTAACCAGAGACCTGCCTGAGACACACCAGACAGGCCTGCCTGGAATCTCCCTGGAGTCCCTGCCCTCAAGCCCGCCACAGGAGTGAGAAATTCTATGACTCTCCCAGCACTCGATCCACCCCTGCCTGGCCTGGTGAGTGTGAGGGAGAGCTTCTGCACTCCCCAGTGCTCCCCAGACCAGGGACCTAACAGAGGGGAACCATAGGCTCACAATGTAGCAGAAGAGCTGCAGCAAAAAGGAACTGAATGCAACAGCTAGATCCAGGCCAGGCATAACTGGATAATCTCAAATTTAGTAGACTAGCACCCAAATCTCATTATGCAGTAAGATTAAAACTACACTAAAACTCTACACCAAAGGTCAGAGGTCAGAGCAATATAAAATGACAAAGACAAGGAGAAAAATGCAATCTCAGGCCTCGAATCTAGCATTAAGTGCACAGGACACTAGCTCAGCTGAAATGAATGAATTAACAGAGATGAAAGCAAAGGAAGAACAGCAGGAAGGTACAGAGGAACTCAAACCAGAATTAACGCCTGAAATGAAAAAGAAATATCTGAATACATAGCATCTGAAGTACTGAATCCAACACAGAAACATATGGGGGAAACCCAATGCCCACCTAGAAGAAGTGCAGAGAACACTATTCTAGCTTAAATGTATGAATTAACAGCACCAGAATCAAAGAAATAACAGCAGAAGGTAAACAGGAACACAAAGTAGAAATAATTTCTGAAATAAAAAAGAATTCCTTGAAATCATAGCATCTGAAGTAGAGAATCAATTCCAGAAATATATAAAGGAAACTGAACTTGGAAGAAACTCAGCTGTGAAAGAATTAATAGCTACCTTTACAGAAGACATGGGTAAAAAAATAGAGGCGATCAGAAATATGACGGATTTCTGGAATGAGCAACACAGAAAAGAAATACAATGATGCAGAGTAAGACATATGGAAGAACTAAAAATATCAATCACAAGTCTACAAAATTGATAGAGTGAAAGCAAAGATAGACTTTAAGATCTTGAGGATGCTGGTGCAACTAGTGAAAAGGTGAGAGAGGATCTCTTAAAAACAATAAGAATGCAGGAAAAAATAATCCATCATCTGCAAGATGATGCAGAGATGAACAATGTAAGATTAATTGGCATAAATGAGAATGAAGGAGTCAATACAAATGACATAAAAAGAATTTAGGGAGAAGGAGTCATAGAAAACTTTGCAAATATGAGGAAACAATCCAACATTCAGGTAACTGAAGTATACAGAACACTAAATAACTTCAACTCAAGTAAAAACACACCAAGATAATAATAGTCAGAATCCCAAAAATCCACAAGAATAACATACTGAAAGCTGCTATAGAGAAGAAGCAGATTATATTGAAAGAAACACCCATCAGATTTACAGCTGACTTCTCTACACAAACCATGAAGGCAAGGACAGCATGGAGCAGAGTTCTTCAAGTCCTGCATGAAAACAAATTTCAGCCCAGACTGTTATATCCTGCAAAAGTCTCATTAAAGTTTGATGGAGAAGTGAAAGACTTCCACGACAAAGACCAACTGAAGAATTTTATGATGACAAAGCCATCCCTTCAGAGGCTGCTGAAAGATGTTCTAGAGAGAGACCACAATGACCAGAACTCCATGAATGAGAAGGGAAGGAACCAACTAAACAGGGCAATTAAACACAGGATACAAAGGAATAAAGAGCAGCTGGTAAATATCATGAGAAACATAAGTCAACACATTTCAATTATAACCATTAATGTAAATGGACTCAATTTATCAATTAAGAGAAATAGACTGGCACAGTGGATTAGGAAACAAAATCCAACAATATGCTGTACACAAGAAACACACTTAACTCAAAAGGACATTCACCGGCTCAAAGTCAAAGGATGGAAAACAATACTACATGCCCCAGCAGCTCAGAAAAAAGCAGGAGTAGCAATTCTGCTCTCAGAAAGTCTCAATTTCAAATCAAGAAGGATCAAACGAGACAAAGAAGGCCACTATATATTGGTCAGGGGAAAAATTCAAGAGCAAGAGGTAATACTGCTCAATATCTATGCACCAAACACAGGAGCACCCAACTATGTAAGAGAAATCTTAATGGACATGAAAAACCTAATATCTAAGAGCACAATCTTAACAGGAGACCTTAACACCCCCTTATCTCAGAAAGATGGATCAAGCAGACAAAATATTAGCAAGGAAGTAGCAGGACTGAACCAGAACTTGGAACAAATGGACCTGGTGGACATATACAGAGTGTTTCACCCAAACACAGCTGAATACACATTTTTTCTTAACTGCACATGGGTCATTTTCCAAAATAGACCACATACTAGTCCAGAAATCATGCTTAACTGTGCAAGAAAAGAGAAATTATCCCATGCATATTATCTGACCGCAGTGCAATGAAAGTGGAAATAAATGACAAAAGAAACCAGAAAACCCCGCTAAATTCATGGAAACTAAACAATACCCTACTCAGGAATCAATGGGTCACAGAATAAATTAAACAAGAAATTCAACACTATCTACAATTCAATGAAAATTCAACCGCTATTTACCGGAATCTATGGAATTCGATAAAAACAGTTCTTATACGGAAAATCATAGCCATGAACTCACACATTAGGAAAACAGAACAGAAACAAATAAACACCCTAATATTGCACCTCCGATAGCTACAAAAAGAAGAGCAAACAAAACCCAGAGCACAAAGATGAGAAGAAACCATAAAGATTAGAGATGAAAATAATTCAGCTGAGATGAAGTCAACAGTTCAAAGAATATACAAATCAAAAAGTTGGCTCTTTAAAAGACTAAATAAAGTTATGAACTGTCTATCCATCCGTATCAAAAAACGGAAAGAAAAAATTCAAATACAAGCAATAAGGAATGAAAAGGGTGAAATCACCATGGACCCTACTGGAATTTCAGATTATTAATAGTTACCTCAAGAATCTTTATGCTCAGAGAATAGAAGACACAGATGAAATGGACAGATTCCTTGAAAGGTACAAATTACCAGCACTGAACCAAAAAGATATAACTACTGTCAATAAACCAATAATAGCCAATGAAATAGGAAATGTAATTAAAACCTGCTGACAAAGAAAAGTGCAGGTCCTGATGGATTCACAGTCAAATTCTGTAAGAAATTTATAGAAGATATAATCCATACACTCCACAAACTCTTCAATGAAATTGAAAGGGAAGCAATCCTCCCAAAATCATTTCTCAAGGCAAGTGTTATGTTGATTCCAAAACCAGGGAAACACACAACCAAAAAGGAGAACTACAGACCAGTCTCTTTCATGAACATAAATGCAAAAATCCACAATAAAAATCCTAGCAAACAGAATACAGCAGATCATCAAGAAGATCATATGCCATGACCAGGTAGGATTCATTACAGGGATGGAAGGAACATTTAATATTCAAAAATCTACAAATCTAATACACTGTATTAATAGACTGAAGTCTAAAAACCACATGATCATCTCAGTTGATGCAGAAAAAGCTTTTGACAAAGTCCAACACTCATTCATGTTCAAAACCATATAGAAAATTGGAATAGATGGACTCTACAAGTTTACTCAAAGTAAGATAGCCTCTTTAAGAAATGGTGCTAAAAAAATTGGCTTTCTACATGCCGAAAACTAAAAATTGACCCAACTCTATCACCATGCACTAACCCAAGTCAAAATCTATTAAAGATCTAAATATTAAAAGAGAAACACTCAATATCTTGGAAGGGAAAGTAGGAGGAACACTTGAAGACATAGCGGTAGGCAAAGAGTTCATAAACAAACATGTATTCACAAGGGAAACAAGTGAACCATCAATGACTGGAATCAACTCTTCTTGAGAAGTTTCTGCATGTCAAAAGAAATTGTCAACAAAGTGAAAAGACACCCACACATTTTGAAAAAATCCTAAATAATAAGCAATCAGACAAAAGTCTGCTCTCTAGAATATATATAGAACTAAGGTACAACAGGGCCCTCAAATTTAAAGTCTCAATCCAGAAAAGGGCATCTGAAGTGAATACACATTTCTCAGAGGATGAAATTAAAGAAGCAAATAAATACATGAAAAAATGCTCCACATCTCTAGCCATCTGTGAAATGCAAACTAAAACAACACTGAAATAGTATCTCACTCCAGAAAGAATGGCTATCATAAGGAAATCAACGAACAACAAATGTTGGAGAGGATGTGGGGAAACAGGAACACTTCCCTGCTGGTGGGAATGTAGACTGGTGCAACCATTGTGAAGATCAGTGTAGCGACTCCTCAAATGAGTAGGACTGGAAATCCCATTCAATCTGGCTATCCTTCCACTGGGAATTTTCCTGAAGGAACTGAAAACATCATACCATAATGATATAAGTGTACCTATGTTTATAGCAGCACAATTTGTGATAGCAAAATGTTGGAAACAATCAAGATGTTCGTCACATGAGGAATGGTTGAAAAAGATGTGGTATTTCTATATAATGGAATATTACTCAGATATAAAGAATGATAAATTTGAAGCATTAATATTGAAGTGGATGCCACTTGAACATATACACGTAAATGAAGTAAACCAGACACACATGTGCAAATACTGTATAGTCTCCCTAGTATAAGAAGTCAAAGAAGGAATACAAATAGAAATGTACAACAACTAAAAAGAATTGAGTCAGATAGGGCAAACTGAATGAGCTATGCTGCAGGGTACTAATCAGCTGTTCTTCTAGATAGTTAACAACCTAAGTTCATAGATGAAAATTTGGAGAAATCGAAAGGCCGCAAAGTCAGCAAAGAGTCAGAGTGTAGGAAAACCTGTACTGTAACATCATGAAACTCAGTTGTGTCCCAAATTTTCTGACCAATGAGATTATGGAGCCACAGAGAAAGGCGATCAATGTTCTATAGTGTGCTGCAGAGAGTCACATGGAGAGAAAGCTTTCTCTCAGGCTCTCACAGAGAGAGAACTGGTCAAGCATTGGCTGTGACTCATCCACATGGCTGATATAGACGAAGTATCTACAGAGTGTGGTACAGGATTACAAGATAAACCCTAAAAAAGCTACATTTTTTGGTATCTAGGTCTTCCTTTATCTCAGTCTTAACCATCCAGCAGATAACTATAAAAATGAGGTATATAACGTGGGCCATAATAATAAGTTGATCTGTAAATGGCTATAGTCAACAACTTCTTCCGATAACTCACTATTATTGTGGACTGATGGACTGTGTTTGATTGTGTAGCCGAGTGCAGACATCTGTAATGGCTTAATGACAATGGAGTGCCCATCTTTGACAGGTCTAGACAAAAAAAGGTGGATGCAAAGGAAGAATCATGATGTTTGCATAAACAACATAGTTAGGAAAAATATGCAGTGCTACTGTACAATTCTATGAGAGGCAAGATTTGCACTGATATTGGTTGGCTTCTAGTACTATGGACAACCACTAGGAAAATTATAAGGTAGAAAGTATTAATTATTGAAACTTTGCTATAATTCAGCTTTAAAAATGTAAGATAAGTATACAGCTACATTCTTTTAATTCATTGATTAGAGAAATCTGCTATAATAGTGTCTGTAAGTAGAATATCATTATGCAACTTGTATGATAACAAGCCATTATGAAAACAATTTTCAATGTATTAATTATTGAATCTGTCCTGTTAATTTGATTTGAAACTGTCTCATTGTTATTTATTATTCAATAAAAATAATGTGTTGCCTTTTTATAAATCTAATTGTATTTCTTTTTATAGTTTTGGGACTATTCTCATTTTTAATATGGTTAAAAAGAAGCAAGAAATACCTCCTGGTTTTTTTTTTTTTTTATATTTCTATGCAGTGTTCCACAAAAATGCACCTGTAGTAAATTGCTTTACATTTTAATAAACACATGCTTATGGCCTCCCACATAAAATGCTTTTGATCTATTTTGTATTCCATTATAAGTTGTACTGACCTATATCATAATATGCAACTAACTACTGCTAATAATTTTTGAGATATCAAAGAAAAACTTAACATCACTAAATTATTTTGCATCCCTTTTTAGGGGAAGGGTTTCTGCATCTGTGTTATACACAGAACGCCTGCCTGTATTAGGAAGAGTGATGATATTACTATTTTTTAATTTAGAACTTAAGACATAACGAAGTATATTGAAGTATCAAGTTAATGAGCATGGAATATGATGACAAATTTTTAAGTATCAACTTGATTGGGTGATCAAGAGGAAAAAAAAAAAAAAAATATATATATATATATAATTTATTTATTTATTTGATACAGGGTCTCACCAGGCAGCTTGGTCTCATGGTGATCCTCCTGTTTTCAACCTTTCAGCTTCCCCAGTGCTGGAATTACAGGAGTGGTCCACCAGTCCCATACTCAGTGACCGGTTCAGTGTGCCCCTAGGAGGAGTCCAGCATCACATGTGCTTGCCTCAGCAGGTGCTTAGTCCATTGAACTATCATGTCAGCTTTACCATCAGGTATTTTCTGATTTTTAAAGAATGATTTATTCATTTAGAACAGGGTCTCCATATACAGTTATGACATGTAGTGGTCCTCTATCTCAATCTACCCAGTGCTGGCATTACAGGTGTGTGCCACCATGCTCATTTTTGGGTCCTACACATTGTGCCAGGGTCTCTGGCACCAGCCTGGCATGCCATACCGAGGATCAGACCTAGGTTCTTGGGCTTGCAAGCAGGCTCTTAGACCATGGAACCATCTTCTTAGGCACCATCAGATATATATTTGATTAAACTTTATTTCTGGGTTTATCTGTGTGGGTGATTTTTAATATCATGAATATTTGACTATGGTTATTAAAGCAAATTTCTCTCTTCCTCATGGGTGGTTCACATTCAATTCATTGAAGGCCTTAGTAAGACAAGACTGAGCAAGAATTCTTTCCCTGTGTCTCATGTTTTTCCAGCTGTACTTGGATTTTATCAGCCTTTGTCTGCAGGTTGAAAATATACCATTGGCCTTTTTCCTGGGTGTAGATTTTATAATTCTATAGAACCAATTCCTCAATTCCTTATAAGAAAATCTATACCTATTTTCTATCATTGACTCTTTTTCTGACTTAATTGTGTATTCTTGTGTTCCAGAGCAGCACAACCAATGTCTTCTTGGGGCATCTGTATGAACTACTACTAAGGCTCCAAAAATGCGACCAAATAACCTATTAATTTGTCATTCAACAAGAGTGGAGTTTATACCCTGCTGTTGTAGGCCAAATGTCACTTTTACTTCTCAGAATATTTTTTTGCCCTTGGCCATGAAAGATAAAACTACTTTTCAGATAGTGCTTATGAAAGCATTTGTGGGAAGACCACATATCTATTACATGGTAGGATCTGGTATAGGTGAGTGATATTCTTTGACATAGAAATTTCATTGGAATCCACTGAAGTTCATGATAGAATTATTTAGACCTGGTGGACATAGAGAGGTGAACAGTTGATGAATAAATTATTTTGATAAGGAATTAGTTTATCCAGTTGACTTATTTATACCCTCCAAGGGGGCTGTTTATCATAAAAGCAATCTACTGAAGTGAGAGAGGGCTTAAGCAAGAAATTTATTGTTTAAAGAAATGGAATTTCAAAAAGTTCCTGAAATAACATCATTCACAACTTTGTTTTCCCAGTCTAGAAATTTCTTGAAAAGTGAACAGTTTCTTATTCATATTAAGAGCTCATCCTGTGTAGATACAAGCAAACTGTTTTCAGTGTAGGGTAGGACATTCCACTGAAACTTAAAATCAAGCTCTGTGCTAGATGCTATTCTCTACTCTGTTGGCAACAGACAAACATATAGAGACTTAGGCCATGTTTGCATAGTTTAGAAACACTTTGTATCAACAAGTTTAAATCATATAGCAAATGCACCATGATAAGAATTAAAAAACACATATTTCAAGCTAGAAAGAAAGCACTTTAAGTTTTAATAGCACAGAGATTAAATTTAAAATATACAACTCCATGACCACTATGGGGTCCTAATAGTTCATTGAGCATGAATGTTATGTGTCATAAACATGAAACAGGATGAAAAGTTTCTACAAACATGAAATGGGAGAAAGAGGAACTAGAGGAAGAAGGAGGGAGGGGGAAGAAAATAAATTTTTAAAGCCAACCTGTATTATGTGCCTGCACCACTGCCCAAGATAATGGTACGGTGTATGTACTGCAAATAAGTTTGCATAAAATGAATTTCAAACTTTAGGACCTGGGGAGACAGCTGGGCTGTCTAAGTGCCTGTGTGGTAAGCATGAGGTCCTGGGTTTGATTCTCAGAACTGCATGCTATACTTGTCCAGAATGATGGCCGCACTGTGCCAGCCACCACAACCAGACCTAGTGGCACATGGCTGTAATCCCAGTGCTGGGGAGATTGAGACAGGAGGATCTCTATGCGTCCAAGCTGCGCAGTGAGACCTTGTACCAAAGCAATCAATAAATAAGTAAAGGGGCCGAGGAGATAGCTCAGTAGAATAAGTGCTTGCCTGGCAAGCACAAGGTCCTGAGTTCAATCCCTGGTACCACCAAAAAAAAAAAAAAAAAAAAAAAAAAAGTAAATAAATAAATAAATAAATAACATGTTTATTAAATGAAAAAAGTATACAACTCTTTCCATTGCTGGGAAAGTATTACAGAACTAAACAAGTAATACTAAAAATTAAATATTTATGTTATGGTTTGTATATACTTGTCCCCTGAAAGCCTCATGCAGTCATTGGGGCCCCTCTGGAGCTTGTGATTCAATCATGATCCAAGGCTAAAATTATAGATCTGAGTGCTACTAGGATTATGGGTATGAGTATTACACCCAACCTGAGGCAGATACCCTGAAGGCAACATATAGAAAAGAGAGTGCCGCTGTTGCCACTGCTCCTTGCTTTTGCCTTTGTTCTTCGGTGTTTTCTGTCACTGTGAACTGCTACCCTCTGCCATGTGGTGCTCTGCCTTGGAGCCAGCTGAGTATGGACTGAAACCTTCGCAAAGTGTGAGCTAAATAAACCTTTCCTTAGTTAATTTTGGTTGTCAGGTATTTTGTCCCAGCAATGAAAGAAAAGTAGCCAAAATAATATATAAGACAATTTTTATTATCAATAACATTTAACTTGACTGAGGGTGTAGAAATATGTTTTGACTTATCAGAGAGATGATTTTCTGAAAAATAAGCAAGAATTGAGCCAGGCTTGGTAGTTCCTGACTATAATCCCACGACCCAGGAGACTGGGGCAGGAGGATTGCTGTGAGTTTGAGGCCAGTCTCAGCTACAAGGTGAGTTCAAGGCTAGCCCAAGTTGTATAAGGAAATTCTGTTTTAAAATTGATAAAATAGAAAATGAAAAGATAAAAATAACCAAGTATTGAAATGTGGACATGACCAGGGATGTTTATAATATTCAGAACTAGAAACATCTCCATGGTGTATTGCAAACATCTGAGAGTGCAATTTATTATTGTGTTGGAAACACATGAAGGTCTTCTTTCTAGAAATAATTCCTCTACAAAAATAAAATATGTATCAAATTTATGATAAGTCTTCAAGGAAGACTTTATATATGTTTATGTAGAAGGGGGCTTCTAAGCTTCCTACCACATTGTAACAGAATGAAGCAACAGAATAAGAATAAGAATAAGAATAAGAAGAAGAAGAAGGAGGAGGAGGAGGAGGAGAAGGAGAAAGAGAAGGAGAAGGAGAAGGAGAAGGAGAAGGAGAAGGAGAAGGAGAAGGAGAAGGAGAAGGAGAAGACATCAGGGCACACACAGCAGCCTTATACCAACAGTTCTAAAGGCTTTATATCTTTCATGAAAGGGTAGGTGTATTAATTTTAACAAGCCATGTATTGAGCTGAAAATCAGCTATTCTATTAACACTATATAGTTTTTTTTAATGTTGTTTCATTGGGCAAACCAACTCCAATTTGCCTCAACCTCCATAATCTAACTTTAGAACAAACATAGAGCTCACTAGTTTCTTTAGAATAATGGCAGAGCTCAGTAGTTTCTCCCAAATAAAAACATATTTATTCTATTTTAAAAATATCCTGCTAGAGGCTGGCCAGATAGTTCAGCAGATTAAAGCACCTGCTTAGGCAGATGCAGGGACCAGGTTTAATCAGCAGCATGCCTTGCTTGGCCTGCCCCCAGGTCACACTGAGATCGTGACTGAGACTGGGTGTGATGGAGCTTACCTGTAATCCCAGCGATTGGGGGACTGTAAATAGGAGGATCACTACAAGTCTGATCTGCATAGTGAGACCCTGTAGGCATTGTAGATCTTGTACTGAATACATTAAAAAAAAGTATCTTGCTATTTCCATAACATATAGTAGATGGAATCATCTTGCTAAAAATAGCCATTGTTCATTTTGAAGTGGCTTGATTAAAAATTGCATTTCTAGGATATTCTTATTTTTTATAAATTGTAAATTATAAAAATCTGGATATAGGGATGAATTTATTAAATGAAGAAAGTTAGAAATACTATTTCTTGGAAAGTGGACAAAAGATTATTTTAAATTGACTATTTAGTGCATTTTCCAGATACTTATAAAATAAATGCATTCAAATATGAGAAAACAAATAGCAACTGCTATGGACAATGTTAGGATATAAATTTCATTAATGGAAGTCTTGATCATTAATCTGATATAATATATTTAATTATTTCATATCTCATGTGCCAAACACCAGAACACAGTAAGCTACAGCTCCTTTTGCCATGTGTACCACCTATTACAGTAGAATGCCTCAGACACAAGTGATTCAGGTGTGAATTGGTGCATAGTTTTGGACTCTGCAGATGCTCACTGCTCAACTGTGACAGCTGAAATAAAGGCTGTGCTGGGTCTGAGTCTCGCGGTGAGTACAGGAGGATACTTGGGTGAAGGCTGTGCATCTACTGTGTTACTGCATGGCACGAACATCATGCACTGTATGTATGGACTGGTCGTGTGTGAGTGAGTGTGGGGTCCATATGTGTATATGGACGACAGAAATAGGATAAGAATAAAGATAGTCACAGATGTTCTTCGGGGAACTGATATGGCATCATACAAAGTCTAAATTTGTTGTTCAGGGTTTGTGGAAGCAGTGAAAGATTCCAGCTAGGGAAGTACTATCCTAAGATTTGCTTTTTAGGAGTGGTACATCTGATTTTTCTGCAACCAATGATCTTACTCTCCAGAAGCTCTCAAAATAGACCTCAAAATCATTGAAAGATAAGACATTGATGTACTTGAAAACTTTACAAAGTCTACCTAGTCCTTTACCTCTAGTGCATGAAAAGGCAGTTAAGTGTTTTCTCCCTTGAATAGCCAGCGCATGAACTCAGTGTTAATTTCAGGTATTTGTACTCTAGTAATGAATTTGTCCAAGGTTCAGGTAGTCTATGCACAGACTCACTATTTGTGGCTCAAGCCCTTACATGACTTGTCTTTTAAAAGCCCTAATACTACAATCTGACACAGACTGTCTGTTAAGGGTAGTGCACATGTGCAGCATATATTTCAACATGCTCATAGTTTATCTCATAATCCCAGAATTGTACATTCATATTTTTGCACCTAATCTTATTTTTTCTCAGTCCTCTTCACTTCTGAAGAAAATGCTGCAATTCAGCATTTGACCTAAGAATTGTGCTGTAAATAACTATTGAGGAGGGCAAAACTCTGTACACCAAGAGAATCAAAACCTAGAGATTTTTAAGTAAAAGATAACTTGAGTATTGACAATATCAAAGAGTAATAAAGTAGTTAAAACATGTAGGCATTTTTACTATTTTGATTCTTTTTGATTTCTTGACAACTAAGACATTTGTTCACAGGGCACCAAAGAAAGAGCACTACAGAGTATGCAAGGTTACACAGTCTAAGAAGGCTTGATAAAAAAAAAATACGTAATAGAACAACCATTGTCAATTAGCTATTCTAGTTTTGAAAATTGTAACATACATATTGTATATTATCGTCTTTCTGTCTTTGTTTCTGCTACTTGTTTTTGCTTTTGCTTCTACAGTTCAATGTAAAATTAAATTTAAAAAGGAAACCAAAAATTCTAAGAGGGTTGTAGGGAGGTGTGCACCTCCCTCTTTCACAAATAAGACATCATGGAAAGACCAAACTGAAACCCTAATAAAGCCTCTTACATGCACTTTTAAAAGAACTAAATCTCTGCATTACTGTGATAGTCCTCAGAACATATGTGAGCAATAAAGGGTAGTCTTACTTTTAGAATGAGTATTATTGTCTGAAACTCACATCAGTTAAAGAACTTAGCTCATTTTATACAATTTCAGTATGGTATGATGTAAAATGGAGAAGAGAGACTTCAAACCCTTCTTGTCTACAGACATTGCAGGTTAAACAGCATCAACTTTACTGAGCTATTCTTGTTTTTTTTTTTATATTTTTAAAGGGATTATATACATTTGATCAATAAAGAATAAACATAGCTTGGAAACCCATTCATTAATATCATATTAAATTTTTTCACAAATATTGAAACAAGGGAAGTGCATGAGAAAGGAAGAGGTCACCCGGGTGACTTCCCAGGGTCTCATAACACATCACCACACGGCAGACCAAGATTTCAGCACACAACATTTAAATCACATTTGAGTCATAGCATATGGCGACCACCTAGATTATATCATAATGACCCAGGAAAATTATTCTGAAAATCTGCTTACCTCCACATGTATAAAATATCTTAGCCACATATGTATATAAATTCTAACCTATATATGGATGAAGTGTTTTACTGGAGAAGATGGGCAGTTCTGGGTTTTCAAATTTAAGTTGGAGTCATTGTTCTTTTATATGAAATAAACACAATATAACAAAAGTCAGTATCAAGATAGCACCTTAATATAGTCTCACCCAGATGATTATGAGCTAATTGCATAAAACAATGTTGATGCTTTGGAGGTATTCCCAATGATCCATGAAAAGTTCCTGAATAACACAGCTATGAATAATTTTTTTCTTGCGGCTATAATACTATGGGGTTTATAAATTTGAGTATTGTCTTAAACATTTTATTTTTCATTTCTTCACATAAGACTGTAAGAATCTGCATTCCTTGTGTATTTCATAAAATGAGAGACTAACCATCAGTGTGAAATGCCTCTATGATATTTTTGCCTCATCCTCAATTATTGATGTGGACTTTGCATTCTATTCTGTAATGTGTCTTTGCTTGTTTTAATAAAATCTGTTTTAAATTATTTACTATCTGGAAAAATTCTCTCTGTGTTTTGGCCTATGGATATGGTTCTATTGCTTCGAGTGTATCATGGGAAATAAAGACATACACAGTTTCCCACGTAGTTGTTGACTGAGATTACTGTGTGCCTTGAAATAACTTCTGCTAAATAAACTGATTTGAGAGCAGCTTGTAATCATCTGGGTGGGACTATATTAAGGTGCTATCTTGATACTGACTTTTGTTATATTGTGTTTATTTCATATAAAAGAACAATGACTCCAACTTAAATTTGAAAACCCAGAACTGCCCATCTTCTCCAGTAAAACACTTCATCCATGTATAGGTTAGAATTTATATACATATGTGGCTAAGATATTTTATACATGTGGAGGTAAGCAGATTTTCAGAATAATTTTCCTGGGTCATTATAATGTAATCTAAGTGGTGGCCATATGCTATGGTCTGCAGTGTGGTGATGTGTTATGAGACCCTGGGAAGTCACAGAGTGACCTCTTCCTTTCTCATGCACTTCCTTTGTTGCATCTCTATAATAATGTGTTCATCCAGGTCCAATCTATGCCAATTCCTTGTCTTTGAACATCATACTGTGTACTAAATAAGCTTCTTCTCTCTATAGAGTTAACTCTCCTTTGGTATTTTGTTATAATGATGACTCAAACTCCCTCTCTGTTTGAGAGACATCTCATAGGGCTGATATTATAATCATAGCAGAAAAGGCTGGCCCCATGCTAGGAAAGGATGTGACTGGGACAATTGAGAAGAAATGCAAGGAATGTATTAAAAATTAACACCTAAAATTTTTTGTCATTACCTGAATCAAAGATAAAAGTACAGTATGATTGATTTGCCAAGTTTCCTAAACTCAAGAAACTGACAAAGAAGCTTAAAATATGATTAAGGAAGTTGAGAATGGGACATATTCCTTCACCATGAAAGCTGTTTTCAGAGGACATAAGTAAATGTGCAGTACACTAATGGAATTAGGGGAACAAAGCTGTCTTTATGGCCCTCACAAATAAGAAAGCTGGGTAGTTTAGAAAATGTTTCAAAGGCCAGGTCATGTAAGAACTTTCAAATTAGAATTATTACTATGTTGGGCTATCATTTAGCCAAAAATTGAAATCACATTTAATTAAATGATGAAAAGTCACTATTTTATAAGTGATCCATTATTTTTTACTTATGTTTTGTTTTCCTGTTCATTTCATTGACATTTTCAAGGATAAAACTATTAAGTCATGTTACATCCTGCCCTCGCTATCTATGGCTTTGCACAGAAGAAGTTGTCCATATTTCATTGTGCATGATCAGTTTCTCATGTCCATAGATTATTTCAGTAGTGGAGATCTTACATAGGCAGACAATTCACCCTTCATTTCCTAATGTGTGCTGCAAAGGACTGACTTGACTTACATACATCCCTTTTTAATGGTTGCCTTCTCAATTAAAACAGTTTAATTACATGAGCAAAAATATATCTTTAAACCTTTAACTTTCAAGTCCCATTAGGGTCAGAGTAAAAAGAAAAAGAAAAGACAAATATGTAAGTAAATTTCAATAACAGGTAAGCTGTGTGTGTGGGGGGTGTGTGTGTCTGCTTGTGTGAAGTCCTACTAGTTCAATTTATTTCTGAATAACCGAAAACAGATTGAGTGAGTGGAAAATTAATTAATGAAGATGAAGAGGACTGCAATTATCAGAGAATTCTGAGCTGTCTTGCAGGGTGTCAGAGAAATTCTCTGAAACTGAAGGTGAAGCAGATATTAAAAAGTTAATGAAAAGTAGTGCAGAATTTGGGGTGGGGTGGGGTTGGTTTATGGCAGTGAGTTGTTTCATGCAGAAATTTTCAATTTCTTCTCCTCTGATCTTTTTGAAATTCATCTTGACAAAAGATTGAAAAATAGATGTTTTATGTGTGTGTGTGTGTGTGTGTGTGTGTGTGTGTGTGAGAGTGTGTGTGTGTGTGTGTGTGTGTGTGTGTGTGTATTGTTATCCATGTGTCCTATTAGGGAGTCTGTCTCTGCAACCATGATGCTAGATGCCCTTTTGATTTATTGCTGTGTATAGGAGAAATATTGTGCATTTAGTTAGCTGATTAGTTTAATTTCTCCTTGAGATTATACACTTTTAGAAGGTTTATGGACATTCTTTTTTGGCGAATTTCCACTAACTCTAAAGCTAGTTTATCTGTTTGAAAAACAAACAAAAAAATGTTACGTCGTAAATACCTATGACATTGTGTTATGTTTATAAATTATCCTAGAGAAAATCTTTATGTTGATCTCTTCTATTCAAGCACAGGTTGATTTTCCATTTACTCAAATGTACCATTCAGTGAGTGACAAACGATTATTTGACAGATCTTTGTCACCTGCGATCAAAGAAACAAAACACATTCATTTATTATATAGTTATACAAAGCTGTGGATTTTAGAATCTATAGGGAAAATTTAATTTGCTTTAATTCTCTGATTAGAAAGAATTAAATCAAATCCCACAAGAATTTGCTGAAGGCAACAGGTTTGATGCCAGCTCTAAGACAACATTTATTTCTTTACCACTTACCTCTATTGATGATTAATCTCATAAGGGAGTCTAAAGAAATATGCACTGCATAAGTTTTATATGAGATAGTTTTCATTGGAATATGAGATCAGTATATTATTTATGGTGTCTGTTTATTTTAATTGCTACAAACCCATATATAAAGCCTTGAAATTTTAAATATAAGTAATTTTTAGATATATTCCTCTCTAGTACACACAAACTGACAGTGCTTCATAATACCTTGTTTAACTCTGTATTTCAACAAAATTTGACCATTAGTGCATATCTGCTTCAACTTTTCCCCTTTTGAGTCCTATGTGTTACAACTTGCAGACAGAGATGAAGGGATGTTTCTATCCATAAATGTTATTTCTCATTTATCTCTCCTTATCCATATTAAAACGTACATGCTTTCTGGATAGTGTTTTTTGCCTCTCACTAAAATTACTGTTAAGGAAAATGTAACCAGTGGCTCCAATGCTGTACACTCTGATCATTCTTGGAGGCTGGAAGGGAGCCTGATTCACAGGTTGCATGTGGAATGGCCCACAAAGATTCACACGTTCAAAATTTGGTCTTAAGCTGATGGTGCTGTTGAGATATGGCAAAAACTAGAAATGGGAAAAATTTGGAGGATGGAGGCCATTGGCCTTTTTTGTATTTTGCTCTTGGTCTTTGGATTTTCCTGACTTTTTGCCTCCAGCGGCCATGAGACGGAGAGCTTCCCTCTGCTGGGCAGACCTGCCATGGAGCATGGCCCCAGCATAGGCCCAAAAGCAACCAGGCTGGCAAGCATGCACTGAAATCTCCAAAGCCATGAGTCAAAATAAAAATCTTCTTCCCTGTAAGATGATTTCTCAAATATTTTGTCAGATCTATGAAAAACTAAACCAGCCCTGACCACAGCACACCCCTGTTCCCAATTCTTCTCATCCAAAAGTATCCAGAACATACCAAGCTGGTGTCTGTCACTTTTGCTTTTTTCTTTTACTTATTTTGTTTGAAGAGTAAAAAACAAAATAAGAACAAATAGCAGAAAAAAAGACCAAAATAGGACAATATATAGCAGTACATATGTTACAGATTTTCAAAACAAAAAGCAACAATTGTTGTTATATTATATATTTTTATCATCTGGCCTGTTGCTCATATTAACAAATATAGTTATACCAGATTGGGGAAATATGTTTTTTTTTAAATTGACTGTCTTTATTTAAAAAATTATCACAAGAATAGATTCACTAAATTTATTTTAAAAAGACAAAATGTTTCTTACAATAAAGCATTACATTCTTCACATGCTCTGCACAGATGCCAGGGACATGTGGAGTATTGTTACTTTCCTCCCTGTCCCACCCCTTAAATGTTTATGGTGATCACACAATTCAAGGTGTTCACAATAATTACATTGCGGAAATTTTTTAAACCTCCAACAGTGAACAAAAAGTAAAATCTACTCACACTGCTGCTGTTTTAAAATTTCAATGCTAGTTTTTGAGTTCCCTTCCCCTACCCTGCTTGTGAGGAGCTGAAACATTACATCTGGTGAACAGCAAAGAGTTCACTACACCTCACATGCAGAACACCTATGAAGCAGAGGAATGCTGGATTTTTAAACAGAAGCAGGGGGCCGGGGAGATGGCTCAGGGGAATAAGCACTTCCCTGGCAAGTGCAAGAGCCTGAGTTCAATCCCTGGATCTGCCAAATAAATAAATAAACAAATAAACAGAAGCAGATTTTTAAAAAGATGCATGATTTAAAAAAAAAGTTGCAGGATTCCTTTAGTTCTTCACTAGTCTTAGAAAAACTTCCAGAACACTGCTTCACACTATAAAAAGGACAAAAAAAAATTTCACATTGGAATCCTTCAAAATCTGCATAGTGGTTCGCACTGTTCTGCAGCAAATACCATGCGTTGTGTATCTGGTCCTGTGTTCCTGTAATGGTAGTGATCGATCTTTGGATCCCTCTATGGGCTCATCAATTTTGATAGAATTTTCTCAAATCCTGTGGGAGATAGATTTGTTTAATCCACTGATTACCTTAGCCAATAATGGATCCATCCAAATCTTTGGGAATAGTTACTTGTGTAGTAATAACAGGTCCACTAAGATCACAGTATGAGCCACCTCCCCCTACATAGGAATGATCATATCCAAAGCCACCCTGTGGTTCATATACCATTTGCCATTGTGATGTGCTTCATGTATCTATCATGAAATTCCAAGTTTCATCAGCACTAAAACCAACCATGCTATCTTAGCAGTCTCCAGGTTTTCCTCTTTATCATAGACCATTAGATCTCCTTCTCTAGGTGGTGGTGGTGGTGGAAGAGGAAGACTTTGAGCTCTGCTACCACCCCAGCCACCTTGACCAAGAGGAGGGTGTGGTGATCCCCCATGAGGGCTTATGTCATCATAATCTCTTCTAGAGGGAGACAAGGGATGCACACCTCAACCACGAGGCATTCTGTCAAAACCATCTCTCTCCGACATAGGAAATCCTACATGCCATCTGCAGCAGTCATCAAATATCATGGTCAAACTGTCATTGTAAAAATTGGGGTCATAAGACTATGCATGTTCTTTGACGGGAGACTCAGATAAATGTCAAGAATGATCTTTATGCATTCTACAACCCTGTCAGGATTTCCTCCACTAAGAACAACTCTGTTAGTGGAATGAAGACAGCATCCTCAGAAAAGCTAGATTGCTGAGTGTTCTCTTGAAGTTCTTTGATTTTAGCACCTTTGACCCCAATAATTGTGCCTGCCAGACTTTGATGAATTAACAATATCAACTTGTAGTCAAAGTCACTTCCTTTATAGTGCTGGTAATTTAAATATTCAGAAGCTGGCTGGTTGCAGTGGGTGATGACAACTGCAGACCCTCTCCCAAGGTAGGGATGATTTTCTTCAGAATTTATCCAATTGTTTCAATATCAACACTGATACTCTATATGTACTTGGGGCCACTGCTGTTTGGAACTGAAACACTGGCAATGTAGTCTGTACAGAAATCTTAATTTTCTTGCCTCCTTTTCCAATCATGGTCCAGCTTTCTTGCTGTGAAACAGAATTCACAAATCAACCATCTCATTGGTGTTTCTAGATCTTTTAAGTGCTTGCTCCTCTTCCATGTCTTCTGCAGGATGTTTACCAAATTCACCATTGGCTTCAGTGTTGGGGAAGGTTTCCTCTGGCTGCTAAGTTCCTATTTGACATATCAATCTACATTCTGCCAACAAGTGGGATCAGGCAGGACACTGAGGCTGGTGCAACACAGAAGTGGAGGACAGCACTGGCCTGAGTGTGTTTCACCCAGAGCGCCCTACTCCTTTCTTGTTCGCTCATTCACTGGCTGGGAGATTGGGGAAATAATTAAATATTAGCACTTGCTTCCAAAAGTATTTTAAATTTTCTTTCTTTATCTTTTTTGCTTTGATTTATATTAAAGAGTATAATAATTGATAAGACATTAGAAACAGTATACATTTAGAAGTCCAAGATGAGAGGCATTCAACCATAGGTTTTCTATTACGCATTACCTTCCTCCATGTAGTTGCTTAGATCACAGATATCGGCATACAGTGATACTCAAGATGAAAATTCTAAACATTAGCTTCTATTTTCAAGCAACTGATGGGATTTGTGAGTACAATCATCTCAGCCATGTTGTATATTTACTTGTATATTTCCCTGTCTTTCCTTTTATCCTGTCCTTTCTCTTCTATCATCTTCACTGTTTAATCATTAAGTTAACTGTGCTTGAACTATTTGGCTCTCCTCCATACCTATCTGGCCTTTCCTATTTGTTTAGGACTTACTTTAGATACCCTGTAAGAGATACTTCATTGATCTGTCCTTAAGTATAAAATCACTGTTAGCTCTGCATTCATTATCCCGGCAAGTTGGTGGATTCATCTATAATGTTTACCATCTTGGTTCCCTTAAGGTCTTATTAACCATGGTAGCTCCATTGTCTAATGAAGATGTTATAATTGATAAGTTCACAATCTGAAATTTTGGATGAATGGATTGATACACTACTGCTCTTTAAGACATCATATGTCTTCATCCTGTAAGAAAAGAGTGAACGTTTGAGAAATCTACCTATACTCAGTAGCTATGTGTTAAGTATATATTCTTGACAACTCCTAGAAATATAGACCAGTTGTAAAAATGATGTCACTTGCTTGCTGTGAGGACCTTTAAACAGAATTCCATATCTTTAGAATAAAAATAATTATAACTACACCTCTAATTGACTACCATAAAAATGAAATGTTCCCTTGCATTAGTCAGATACTAGAGAGGTGTTTTTAAAACCCAGAGACAGTACATGAGTATTAAAATTTATTTTTAAAGTTTTTAGCATTGTTATAGATGCAAATTCCTGTATTCTGCTTAATCGTATTAGTTAGTTTTGCCAATCACTAACAACTACTTACAACGAAGGAAAGAAATCTTTACTTATCACTCTTATATATTTTTTAAAAGATAGGCTAACAAAAGAGGAAAAGGGATTTTTTGAAACTTTACCTGAAAAATATTTTAAGAGAACTTCATTTTTCCTCCCTGTAGCCTTTGATAGATTCATGGCTTTTCAAAAACAGTTTTAGTTCAGAGGTAAGGTGGAGAGGCTGCCCAGCAGAAAGGAGGATGACCCAGGTGCAATGCAAGGTGGGGCAGCTCAGTATGGGAACAAGCAGATGTTCAAGAGTCAAGGCCTCAGACATGAGAAAAAAGGGAGGAAAAATTACAGAGGGCAGAGGGACTAATGCCTCAAGATTTCAAAGATGTCACTTTCATCATGATCTACAAGAGAGAAAGAATAAAGTATTGATGTTCAAAGCATCTTACAATTTCTGCTGCCCATGAAACCCTGGCCTCCACTCTTTGATTTGACTGCTAGCAGCAGTGCCTTTCCAGAATCACAAAGGAGTGTCGAGATCACAAATGCGGTGCAGTTACTATAAGTTTCTTTGTGCTTAAGAAATTGGGAAAGAATTCCTCCGCAAATCATTGGCTCCTACATTTTTTTCAATCCTGACATTTTCCATTTGTTCGGTTTGTTTAATAGACAAAGAAATGCTGGGAGAGGACTGAAGGTGTATAGTGTCAAAGAAAGATGTTAGAGTAAAAGGAAAGATACTGGAGAAAATGTCCTCCATGTGTGCTCTGCTAATTGTTTCTCTTGGATAGAAAGTGAAGACTAGAAAAGCAATCTCTTCTTCCTCAATTTAGACATAAAAATACTGTTTTAGTGAATGTCAGCCTTGCAAGCACAGGATGATTGCTGATGAAATCTACTACAGTAGTGCCGCACATCTTAATCACTTGAAGTTTTCCTCTATTCGCATATGTTCCCCTTCCGTGATGTATGAATGAGCCAAATGGCATGAATAAAAATAATTAGAAGATAAAAACAGTAGAATCAGATCACTGTAGGATAAATCTCTATGCAGCCTATCTTCTGCACTAGCAAGTGTTGAAAGCATTTAGGAACAGGGTTAAGATATAAATAGAACTTAATGGAACAGATCTACTTTGCTGCTTTTTGCTTGGTTTCCAAAGAAAAACAAGGAGCGAAGTATCTTTGACTCAGAGTGAACACCTTTGATGAACTACAGAAGAATAATTAAGGAAAGTAATTAAGAATATAGTTAGCATGCATGGTGTTTCTCTGTGATGGCTCTGCTCAATAGATAGAAGTCCAGATAGTTCTGTCCAATTGCAGTGCGCATACACCAGGGCATCTTTATCTGAGTTGTTCAGGATACACCTTCCTGGAAAGCTTCATGAGGCTTAAGAGAGTTAAAACTCCAGTTGAAGTAAGATTGACATTCCTTTCAGTCCACTCCACAGTCATTTTATTTTAGTGCCTCACATATATTTTTATACATATTATGAAACTCTTTGTTTTTGTATCATTTCCAAATTTAAAGAGAGAGTTGGATGATTGTTTTGTTTTCTATGCATTTTTAAGCAGTGAGGTACATAGGGAACAATTGAACCAACCTGATTATCTATTTGTTAATTGCATATCTTCTATCTATCTCTGTTTTTATAATAGAAATTATCTTGTGTTTTTCCTCTAGTGTAATGCCTCCTTGCTATGATTTGTGTTCTAGAGTCTGTTTTACCAACTTTGTATTAACAGTTGTGACTGTGGATAAGAGATAATTGCTCCAAATCCTCTTCCATATGGCCCAGTCTAGGTCTACAGTCAACCAAGGGTACAATTCAAGTGTGATCTGGAAGGTAGAATTAAAGCAGAAGCTCCCTTACTTTCAGGAAGTGATGATCACCAGATGTGATGGTAGTACACTCCACATTTAGTCTAGATTTTGGGTGTGGCAACAAACTGAGGTGTTACACTAATCAAAAAGGGCTTGACTGTGCTTCATAGAAAGAAAACTGGTTCCAGAGATCTAAGTATGATTATATCTCTATCTTTTCCTCTTTGTGGAACTTTGACAGCCAGATATAAATGGTCTCTGGGATTTTCTTGACAGTCTGACCTGTTCACACTACCTATGGGACAGCTGTTGTGATTGGTTACTATGGTCCTTCAACATCGTCCTCTTGCGGAATTGTACATCTTCAGTTCCTTCTGTGTATGTGCATGTTGAAATCTGCATAGCAAATATGCTTGTCCACACAGTATTTTTAGTGGTTGTTATTCCAACTGATCCTCAATTAAAAGAGACTTTATATATTTCTTCTAAGAAAAATTAGATTTAAGAATCTTAATGACCACCTGGCTAGTGTTAGGCAGAGCAACATTTTATGGCAGAATGGTGATTATATTTCTCAGTTTTAACAATCTATAGTCAAGTGTTTAGAAGAAACTGCTTTGGATAGTTACATAACTGCTGCCACTGACAATTACAGTGGAAATAAAGAATATAAGTCTCATGTTGATTTTCTGGGCATAGAATGAGATAGTTGAAGGAAGAAAAGAGATTGTCACAGTGCTTTATATTTCTACCTCAAGACAAGAGCAAGTAGCAAGTTTCTCTAAATTTCTAAAGACTAATTGTGTTTTCTATAACTAAAAATTTAATAGTAAAGAAAAACAAAATCTGTTTTTATAGATACTTATATTATTCTGTACATTAAAATTATTGTCATTCAAACTCTCATGTTAAATTCAAAATATTGACCAGGAAGCAGTCACATTAGAAAATAAAAAGGGAAAAATGTGCTAATTACAATGAAGCTTGGCACTTAACATGCTGAGAAGTCACCTTTGTTAGTCTACACATGCTGGAGAAGGGTAGTTAGTTGCTGGTAAATGGACCTGTAATGATTACTTATAAGCAAATAATAAATGTCTGGTATGTGTAGTATGTCAAAAAATTGCTCAAAAATATCAAGTTCTCTCTTACCTGAAAAATACCTTGTCTATGGCCATACCAGCCCAGGATCTCCAGAGCTTACTGGAAAATGTAACCCTATGTTGAAGAAGAAATCCTTCCAAATATATTTAAGTCAAAGTCATGGAGATAGAGAACTACTTCTGGATTATCTGAGTAGACATTAGCAAATGTCCTTGTAAATGTGAGACACCACACTATACAGGGAAGACAGAGGCAGAGACTGGGCAGTGCACTTACAAGCCAAGGAATGCTAACAGTGAGCAGAAGTTGAATATGGAAGAGAAAAATTCCCCTCAGGGATATTGTAGAGAATAGAATATGCTGCCTTTCACCAAAGAAACTGATCTTGGACTTCTGAGCTCCATAAATGCAAGCAGATATATTTATATTGTTCTAATTCACTAAGTTGATGGTAATCTATTTATAGCACACTTAAACTACTACAATGGAAAAATTCAACACTCATTCAAGACTCACTCCCAGCAACTCTAAGATTCCTAGAACAATAAACAAGCTCAAATTCCATTCCTCAAGAGGCAGGTTATGAAGTGTCATTAGTAAGAAATATCTTAACTACCAAACTTAACTGGAAGACTATTAAATGTAAGGAAGAACATTAAAGTGTTGGATAGTGGTAGAAGGATATGATGTTGCCAAAATGTTGATGAATTTATTAAAATGGATATATAATCCTATAAATTCTGGAGTTAATAATGAATTAACCTAAGCAAACTCAAGTGTGATTCCAAGAGTGTCCTGGGTTGGGTAACTGGGACTCAGCAACAATGACTATAAGCATAAGAAAATACTCTTTACAGAGGTGACAGCTTTCCAGAGCCTCTTCATGATGTTTGTTTCAAGAATTTGTTATTTTCCTTGTGTATCAAGAATACTATAGCATTGCAAATTTTTTTACAAACTCTGAGCTGCCCAACCACGCCTTTGCTCAGGCTCTCAAAATAAGTGACTTCATTTCTCCAACTCTGTGTTCTAGCCCTCAGCTTTACCAGATCCAGTGTTTCTTTTCTCATAAGAGAGATTTTTTTTTTTGGCAGAAGTGGGGATTGATGCCAATACCATGTTGATTTTATCACAGTGGCTTTGTAGTATAATTTCAAATCAGGAATTGTGATGCCTCCTGCCTTGTCTTTATTAACCAAGATTGCCTTTGCTATTCTAGGTCATTTGTGACCTAAAATAAATTTTAGGATTGATTTTTCTATATCTGGGAGGTATGTTGGTGGCAGTTTGATAGGGATTGCATTAAATCTGTACAGCAATTTTGGGAGTATGGCCATCTTCACGATGTTGGTTCTTCCTATCCAGGAGCATGGAATATCTTTACATTTTCTGAAATCCTCTATAATCTCTTTTCTTAGGGTGTTGTAATTTTCCGTGAAAAGATCTTTGACGTCCTTGTTTAAGTGAATCCCAAGGTATTTCATTTTCCGCGGTGATATTGTAAAAGGTATTGTTTCTATTGTTTCCCTTTCAGTGTGCTTGTTATCTGTGTAGAGGAATGCTATTGACTTTTGAGTATTGATTTTGTATCCTGCTATGCTACTGAGTTTCCGTATCAGTTCTAGTACTTTTTTGGTGGAATTTTTTGGGTCTTCCAAGTAAAGTATCATGTCATCTGCAAATAGTGATAATTTAACTTCTTCTTTACCTATTCTTATTCCCTTTATTTCTCCCTCTTTTGTAATGGCTGTTGCTAAGGATTCCAAGACTATATTGAATAGGAGGGGTGATAGAGGACATCCTTGTGTTGTACCTGATTTAAGAGTAAAAGATTTCAGTTTTTCCCCATTTCAGATTATATGAGCTTTTGGGTTGTCATACATGGCTTTTATCAAGTTAAGATAGAGTCCATATATTCCAATTTTCTGTAGGACCTTGCACATGAATGAGTATTAGACTTTGTCAAAGACTTTCTCTGCATCAAACAAAATACACCTGAGGATCAGTGGAATAGATTAGAAAATACAGAGGCATCTACAAAAACACTCAGCCATCTTATCTTCGACAAAGGGGCTACACAAGCTCACTGGAAGAAAGATAGCCTCTTTAACAAATGGTGCTGGAAAACATGGCTTTCTACATGCCAAAAACTAAAACTTGACCCAGCTCTATCACCATGCACTAAGTGAAAGTCAAAATGGATTAAAGATCTAGACATTAAAACAGAAACACTCAATCTCCTGGAAGAGAAACTAGGAGGAACTCTTGAAGACATAGTGGTAGGTAAAGAGTTTATGAACAAACATATATTCGCACAGGAAACACTTGAAAGAATCAACAACTGGGATCAACTCTTCTTAAGGAGCTTCTGCATATCAAAAGAAATTTTCAACAGAGTGAAAAGACAACCCACAAACTTTGAAAAAATCCTAACTAATAAGCAATCAGACAGAGGACTGAATATACAGGGTCTAGAATATATAAAGAACTAAGATATGACAGGGCCCTCAAATTTAAAGACCCAATTCAGAAATGGGCATCTGAGATGAATACACACTTCTCAGAGGATGAAATTAAAGAAACAAATAAATATATGAAAAAATGCTCCACATCGCTAGCCATTCATGAAATGAAAATAAAACCCACACTGAGATACCATCTCACTCCAGAAAGAATGGCTATCATAAGGAAATCAACCAACAACAAATGTTGGAGAGGTTGTGGGGAAAAGGGAACACTTGTCCACTGCTGGAGGGAATGTAGACTGGTACAACCATTGTGGAGGTCAGTGTAGAGACTCCTCAAAAGAGTAGGACTAGAAATCCCATTCAAACTGGCTATCCCCCTACTGGGAATTTTCCCAAAGGATCTGGGTACATTGTATCATAGAGATATATGTGTACCTATGTTTATAGCAGCACAATGTGTGATAGCAAAATCTTGGAAACAACCAAGATGTCCATCACATGAGGAATGGTTGAAAAAGATGTGGTGTTTCTATATAATGGAGTATTACTCAGCTATTAAGAATGATAAATTTGAAGCATTTATACTGAAGTGGATGCCACTTGAACATATACTCATAAATGAAATAAACCAGACACACATGTGTAAATATCATATAGTCTCCCTAGTATAACAAGCAAAAAGCAGAAATACAAAAGAAAACGTACAACAACTAAAATCAATTGAGTCAGATAAGGCAAAGTGAATGGCATATGTTGCAGGATACTAATCAGCTTTTCTTCTGGATAGTGAACAACCTAAGATCACAAGTCAGAGTTGGAGAAACAGAAGAGCCACAAGGCCAGCCAACATTTTCGCTCTAGCCTTTCAAGGTCAGCAAAGACTCAGGACATAGGAGAACCTGTTCTGCAACATCATGAAACTCAGTTGAGCTCCAAGTTTTCTGAACAAGGAGATTATAGAGCACAGAGGAAAGAGACTGAAGTTCTATAGTGTGCCTGGGGAGAGTCACATGAAGAGAAAACTTTCTCTCAAGCTCTCACAGAGAGCAAACTGGTCAAGCATTGGCTGTGACTCATCCACATGGATGACACAGACAAAGGAACTACAGAATAATGTACAGGACTACAAGATAAACCCTGAGAGGACCACATAGGAAATATAAAGTTCATGTGTTGGTATATAAGTCTTGATCTATCTAGGTCTTAACCATCCAGCAGAAAAGTATAAAAATGAAGTATACATTGTGGGGCCATAATATTAAGCTGAGTTGTAAATGGCTATGGTCGACAACTTCTTTGAATAACTCACTATCATTGTAGAATGCTGGACTGTGTTGGATTGTGTTGTCGAGTTCAAGCACCTAAGTTAGTTGAATGACAATGGAGTGCCCATCTTTGACAGGTGTAGACAAAGGAAGAGGTGTAGAAAGAAAAAATCATGATGTGTGTGTATAGACAGTACAGTTGGGATAGATAACACTGTGCTTCTACATAATTCTATGAGAGGCACAATCTGCGCTAATGGTGGTTGGACAGGATATTATGTCGGCTTGTAGTACTCTGGTCATCCACTAGGAAAAATAATTATTGAATTTTTGATATAATTCAGGTATAAAAAATAAGATAAGTAAGCAGCTACACTCTTTTTTTTTTTTTTTTTTTATCAATACATAGTTTATGGCATAAAACTCATTACAAATGTTGTCTTAAATACAAGCAAATTTTTAGAATTGTGCAAACATCATCAGTTTTAGAACATTTCTATTATCTAAAAGTTCTCTTGCACCCGTTTACAGTTAATTCCCAGGTATCCCTAGATCTGTTGTTTGATTCTTTAAGTATGCCTTTTCATATAA
>PVKA01013373.1:44975-55472 GCA_004027165.1 Ctenomys sociabilis | reverse complement strand
AAGCTCATATTCCCAGCCCCCCCATCAACTATAGGGAAAATATTTTATCAACATAGAATTTTCAATAATGAAAAGATCTGGATTGAATTCATTGGCTTTAGGGGGTTTGATTCAAACTACATTATTATCTATGTCAAATGCCTTGTCTGGACACAGAGGCCTGTACCTGCAGTCCTAGCTGCTCAGGAGGCCAAGGCAGGAGGATTTCTTGAGCCCCATGAATGCAAGGCCAGCCTGGGTTATATAGTAAGATTAAAAAATAAAACAAAGACAAAACATCACAGTGAAGAGTCAAGAGAAGGTGTCCTGTGGTAAAGGATTCCATATATAAGGCTTCACAGACTCAAGGAGCAGTGGATTGCTCTGACCGTTTTTATTTCAAATACTTTCTTACTTATGTTTATGAAAACCAGTCTCTTTATTCCCTTTGATTAAATACTGTGTTATATCATTCTCTTCAAGTGTCTTTGTTTTATTTTCTTCTAATTTACCATTTTCCCTGAACTGGCTGATTTGAAAAGCTTTTTTAGAGTCGAACAAAAAGAAACTGTGATAAGAGCTTGGTGTATAGTTCAGTGGCACAGCACCTGCTTGCCAAGCACAAGGTCGTGAGCTTAATTCCCAGTATATATATATAAAAAAAGTTTGATAAATATTGTCAATGGAAGTTTCTTTTATTTGCTTTGTTCGTTTTGTTTCAGCCCAATGTGGCTGGGTCTACAGAGGAAACCTCCTGCCCTTGGTGTAGCGTGTGTCTTCCAGCCCAGCACAGGGTGTATAAAGGTGGATCTCCATGTGTCTTTAAACTTTACATAATAAATGAGATTTGTACATGTGAATGTGTATGTGGGGGGGTAAATTCTATAGCAGGTTTTTTTTTTTTTTTTTTTTTTTTTTTTGTACTAGGAATTGAACTCAGGACCTCATCCTTGCTAGGCAGGTGCTGTGCCACTAAGCCATATCCCTGGCCCCTTGTTTTGTTTTGAGACCAAAATTTTTCTGTGTTCCCCAGACTGGTACCAAATTCCCCCGTTCAAGCCATCTTCCCACCTCAGCCTCTCACATAGATTGGAACTATTACAGTCAGGCTGCTGCACCAGGCTCATTTACTTCAGAAATCTATCCATGTTGATGCACATAAACTAGGTCTCCCATTTTGACTGATTTGTTTTTATTTCACAGTATCAGTATTTTTACATAACTTCTTGGAAGGATATTTCAGTTGTTTTCATTTCTTTGTCTTTCTAGACCAAAATCTAGGAAACAACTTTGTACATATCCCTTCTGATTTTCTTCTTCCCTCCCTCATTAGTGGCTTGATTTTTGTCTTAAATATCTCAATGTTTGAATTTTCCTACCTGACCAGGAGAGGGATGAGGAAAACTTTCATAATTTAAAATAGCAGCCCTCTTTTACTAGAGGGTATAGAGGGTATCAGAGTGGCTCTGAAATTTCTTTCCTTAATGATTCTATTTATTTATCTGTTTGTCTTTTTGACACAGGGTCTCCTATGCAGTTCAGGCTGACCTTGAGCTCACTTTGTAGCCCAGGCTGAACTCATAATGATCCTCCTTTTTTTTTTTTTTTTTTTTTTTTTTTTTTTGAGACAGGGTCTCACTATGCAGTTCAGGCTGGCCTTAATCTCACTTTGTAGCTCAGGCTGGTCTTGAACTCACAACAATCCTCCTGCCTCAGCCTCCCGAGTGCTGGGATTATAGGCATGCGCCACCACGCCCGGCCCCCATAATGATCCTCCTACCCCAGCCTCCTGAGTGCTGGGATTACAGGCATGTGCCACCAGCCTGGCTTATGATTCTGTTCAGAATCTGATAATATAAGAACTTTTCATTTAAGCATTTTGCATTTATATCTCTTATTCAGTAGCTATTTCTCATACACTTAAATAACTGTTTACTCATGCCTCCCCAACTTTAAAGTTCCTAGGACACATTAATCCACTATTCACTAAACTAGAACTATTTAGTGGTTGCTGGCCTAGTTCATGTAATTTTCATGTTACTTTAGCAATTTAGCATGATGTAGACATAGCTATATAGCAGTTTCTTGGAGCTTTCCTAGCCAAAAGTATTTTTAAAATTTGCCTTTAAAAATGCCTTTATGTTGATATTGTTCATGCTTTTAGCAGTTTCCAACATAGGAGGGAAAACAAAACTTGCTGTCCTTTGGGTTCCAAGAAAAATATAACATTCTTCTAAAAATTGTCAGATAGGAATATATTCTTAAAGGACAGTCTGTTTCAGTGGCCAATGGTTTTCATTTATAAAATTTCCTCTGAAGTCTTTAAATCTCCTGTTTTATTCTCCATTGTGAGGATGAGTATATTTTTTAATTTTTATGCTCTCCCCCCCTTTTTTTTTTTGCCTTTAAACCTCCTAACCCACTCAGAGTTTCTAGCACTTGGAATCCTGAAGTGTTACAAACGTAAACTGTTATTCTTGTCTAATAACACACTGCCTGCCTCAAGTTCTCAGGACTTCCTTTCTTAACAACTAGTTTGGGCAGCCACCTGTCTCATGAATATATGAACTATCTTTAAGAATTTGAGGGTAACTTGTGTGCTGAGTATTTTTTTTTAAACAACCAGTGAGAGTTTAAAATGGAAATCAGCAAAAAAAAAAAAAACCCTCAAATTTCAGATGTCTATGTTTTTCTGTCAGAGATGTTCACAGGATGTGGCTCAGACCTGCAGCACTGTGACTGCATAGCACCTTTGGACATAGGCTGCTTCTGATTTTAACACGGGTGCAGTACCCAGCAGCGTGCCCGTACTGTCTCTCTGCACAGACGTCTGTACCTGTCCAGTTACCCCAGGACGTGTAGCAAATTATCTTCCTTACGCCATGGGAATCACTGGTTTCAATGGAGTTGGTTACCTGCTCTTTGTCATATTCTCCTCACGTTGTGTGTGGCAGAGATTATTCCTATCTGAACTCTTTCTTTAGAACATTATGTTCTTATTGAAACACTACACCATGGAGTTTCATTTTCCTTCTTCTCTGGAAACTGATATAAAACTGTTTTCAGTTCGTTGGTCAAAAATAATTTTTAAGTAGTTACCTCTTATGATAATTTCATCTGATATTTCAGAAAGCTTTATTGCTTCCATGGTAGTCAAAATATAATGTGAAGAACTTTCTTCTTAAAATTATGTTTTGGTTTTTTTTGTTTATGTATTTGGTACAGGGTCTGTAGGGTCTCACTATGTGGATTGGACTTGCTGGGATTACAGGTGTGCGCTGCCACGTCCAGTCTCAATCACCTCTCAGCGTGTGTGGGGTGGGTGGGGGTGGGGGGACCAGTATTGCATGTTGGGGATCGAAACCTGGCTTCTACCTAAGCAGGAACTTTAATCCACTGAGCTATTTGGCCGGCCCTTGAAATTTTATTTTGTTGGCATCATTCATTCATTCGTCTTTTCTTCAAAACAGAAAAAAATAACCCATGTTGTTCAGGCTGGCCTTGAACTCACTGTTGTGTAGCCCAGGCTGGCTTTGAACTTGCTGTGGACTCTTTGCCTCAGCCTCCTTAGTGCTGAGGGTTACACTCTCCTGAGTTGATGCACCATGTCTAGCTTGATTTTAGAAACTTTTTTTGATTAGAAAAGTAAAATGTGCTCATGTTTTATGCACACTTTGAAAGTAACAAAAAATATAGAGGAAGCTACACATCATCCTAATGTTCATATTAAGTAGTTTCCGTAATAGACCAGTTTACACTGCACCAGCACTACATGAATTCTTGTTCCATTTTGCCCTCAATAACATTGTGACAATTAAAAACCGACATTCCACATTTATTAAGGAAAAATAGAATTATGTTTATATCAACTTTTTCAGTGTTGCAATTGTAACTCATTAATATTAACAAAAATTAGACCCTGTACCAAATACATAAAATTAAAAAATTAAGAAAATAAACCTAAAATCTATTAGTAAAATAAAATTTGTTAAATTGACTTATAGAGAGAGGAGACATTAGTTTGTTTTGAGACTGGGTCTTGCTAGGTAGCCCAGGCTGGCCTTGAGCTCATCCTCATGTGTGCCACCACACCTAGCTGGCTTTTTCTTTTTGGGGGGGTTGTGTTTTTTGAATATGTAGGGTTACTGTTTTATCTTTCAAGAATGGAATTCTAAAACAAAGATTAATCCAATCATTTTAGCAAGTATGTGTTTCTAGCCTTCCATGTGTCAGATAATGTCTGGGTACAAAACCCAAGAATCTGCCTTTATGAAGCTTATTTTTCAGTTAGAGGAAATATTGTAAAAAAAAAAAATAGAGTACAGTAGATAACTTCATATGTTCTTTGTCATAATGAAGCAGAAATAAGATTGTCGCTGGAGGAGGGGAGTGCTTTCCGAGGATGTCAGGGAATGGTGACAAGTAGGGGAAGCTTCAGCAGTGGTGAGGGACTGTACTCCAAGAAAACCTCGGAGAGCATGGGGTCCTGCAGGTGGAAGCCACCGAGGCTGAGGCCAAGCCAGCAGCTCCGGCCTGTTCTGTCTGAGGAGGTACAGAGAAGGGCAGTACAGCTGGAACGCAGAGCTCAGGAGCTCAGTTGGGAGGAGAAGGAGGCCAGAGAGCTAAGAGGTGCAGCCATTGTGTGCACTGTGGCTTTTATTCAGAGCAAGATAGGATGTTATTGAAGTTTCTTTGGAGGGCTGAAACTTGTAAAAACCAAAAAATGCTTATGCTTGGCTCTACTTTTTGAAAGCTTTTTTTTTCTTATGTAATTTGAGTATCAACTAATGGTTCCTGGTGGATGTATAAACATTATGTCAGTAAGCAAAGTTTTCTTGAAATACAGATTTTAGGTTTTACAATAGGAAGTATGATAGGGTAGTCTGTCTGTAGGCACTGAGTGGCCCTGCTTCACTACTCTCTTCTTATCTTGAATGACCAGAAAAGTACACAAAACACAAGTATAGTTTAAAAATAAAATGTAAAAGCACATACCTGGGACTGTCCAGATCGTTCAGCAGACTAAAGTGGCTGCTCTCGCAGAGTTGCAGCAGCTGGAGTTTGATCCCCAGGATGCCGTGCTGGGCCCCACCCTTGGGGCACGCTGAGACTGGGCCTGGTGGTGTGCTCCTGTAATCCCAGCACCCAGGAGGTGAAAACAGGAGAACCACTGAGTCCAATCTGTGCAGTGAGACCCTGTAGACCCTGTATTGAATACATAAAAAGCAATTTTAAAGAATACCTATATAATCATTGGTTAGTCTTTACTTTTTTTTTGTGGAACCTGGGATTGAACTCAGGTCCTTGTGCTTGCCAGGAAAGCACTTACTCTACTGAGCCATCTCCCTGCCCCCTCATTCGTTAGTCTTAGAAACCTCTTATTCCCAGCACTAAGAAGCTTCTTATGTACCTCTTCTAGATCTTAACCCATACATATCGTTGTTCAAAGGTAACCATTATGCTGACATTTTTAGTACTTATTCTTTATGATTTTACTAGGTTTCATTTCAAATACAGTTTAATTTTTATCTGTTTTTGATCTTTGTATAAATAGAATAAAACACTATGTAGTTACTGTTTTAAGAAGCACATATTTAGAGCATTGTCATTTGTTAAAGTTGGTTGTCTTCTCCCTAGGAGTAATTACTCATAAGATCTTGAAGGCATTTATCTTTCTACCCTCAGCAGGTCAGGAACCTCCTTGGTGTCTTTGACCATTGTGTCTGCTCAGCAAATTCTTATTGAATGAATTTGACCTGATTTTTACCCTTATCCTAAGTACCTGGAATTTCTGTAGGCTTTACTTATCTTATCAAGATGTCCCTTTAGCTAGTAGTTTAGCAGTTTTTGCTGTTGGCTCATTCCTTTCCTGAGAGTAACCAGGTTTACCAAAGTGTAGTGTAGCCTTATTGGAACACTGCATCATGAAATTTACTTGTACCTATGCAGTAGTTGAAGTTAGTGTTTACATTTTCTGAAGATTCTTTTTTTTTTTTTTCCAGATAGGATCTCACTCTGTGGTCTAGGCTGCACTACCACCTCTGACTACAGAAAATTCTGTTTTCAAAAAATCACTCACCAGTGGTTTATGCAGTGCTTCATTTTCCCGGGGAAAAGAGTGCCAGAATTTTCAGCCATAATTAGGCTCCTAGAAGCCCTTCTGTTTTTTTGTTTTGTTTTGTTTTTTCTGGAACTGGGGATTGAACTCAGGCCCTTGTACTTGCTGGGGAAGTGTTTATTCCACTGAGCCATCTCCCTGGCCCGTTGCTATTGTTTCTTAAAACTGTAAGATACATAATCTTTGTTTAAACTTGTCTTGCTTTGGAGTAACTTAACCACACAGCATGTTTTATTTTGTTTGTTTTTACAAAGCACTTTCTTTTTCTTTTTTTTTGTTTTTCTTAACCCTCCAGAAGAGAAGTTTATTATTGCCCTGCAACATATGCAGTTCAGCTTACCCACACTATTAGTCTAAATATCGGACATCATAGGCATAACATAGAACATGTGTATTCCATTAAATAGTGAGATACTAAACTCTTAGGTCTGTACAGAATATGAAGAAGAAAAAAAATTGGAATAAACACTTTCATATATTTACATAGATATTTAGAAACCCATTCATATATAGACAGCATAGTAGCATTGTAGCATGACTGTCTTGTGACATTTTTTGTCTTATTTTTCATCTACTTCCTTTTAAAAAAAAGGCAGTATAGTAATAGTTGGTATGTCATGACTAACTATATATGCTGATACCTGTGAACCAAGCAACTGCACTGAATTTAACAAAGTGTAATAAAAGAGTCACACTTCAAATACCTGCCATTCTGGTCTTCTAAATATGTACTTCTTGTCATGACATACATAGCATTTTCTAAAAAAGATGCTTTTGTTAGGAAGCTGGCAAAAGCAGTCATTCTGTTTATAAATGTGGACAGGTTATTTCATTTTTTTGCACTTATAGTCCAGTTCATTAGAAGAAATAATTTGAATTTTCCTAACTTTTATATTTGTCTTTGTGAAACAGGGTCTCGCTATGCAGTTTAGGCTGGCCTTGAGCTCACTTTGTAGCCAGGCTGGGCTTGAACTTTTCAGTGATCCTCCTGTCCTCCTGCTGCAGCCTCCCAAGAGTTGGGATTATGATTAGAGGCATGTGGCTCCAGGCCCAATTTGAATATATTTTTAACCAATAATTTTTTTTTTTTTTTTGCAAATTTATCAACTGCTCTTCGTTAAATTTGTTAGATCCCCCCCCCCCTTTTTTTTAAAGACAGTGTCTTGCTATGCAATTCAGGCTGACCTTGAACTCACTCTGTACAAGTTGGTCTCAGCCTCCTGAGTGCCCGGGTTGCAGGTGCACACCACCATACCTGGCTTAGATTTTTCCCTTTTAAGAATAGTTGGGCTGAGGCTATAGCTCTTGAGCACAACGCCTGCCAGGCAAGCACAAGTTTGTGAGTTTGATTCTTGGTACCAAAAAGAAAAAGAAAAAAACCAAAGTGCTGGACATGGTGGCACACCCCTATAATTCTAGCCCTCGGGAGAGGATTGCCACAAAGTTAAAGGCCAGCCTGGATTAAACAGTGAGTTCAAGGCCATTCTGAACTATGTAGCAAGACCTTCTGTCAGGGAAAAAAAAAAATAGCCCAAGTAAGACTTGTGAAATTTAGAATCTAGTTACATATAGTGCATCATTTTCTTTTTCTATAGCAATTTCCTGTTAGCCCAGATAAAATGGAGTTTTTCTACTGACTTGACTTGGTGAGTTTTTATGTAGTTACATTTTTTTAAAAATTTAAATTTTTTTTATTTATTTGGTACAGGGTCTCACTACGTACCTTGGACATGTAGCAGTCCTCCTGTCTCATCCTCCCCAGCGCTGAGATTACAGGTGTGCACTACCATACCCAGTCTTGGTGGCTACCATGGCATGCCCAGAGTTCAGGGCTCAGCTCAGCATGCGGTACTGGGAATTAAGCCCCAGTTCTTGCACTTCCCAGGCAGACTCTTAGACTGCTGAGCTATCTCTCCAGCCCCCTGTAGTTTTATTTTAAACTTTTTTTTTTATTTTTGGTGGAATCAGGGATTGAACTCAGGCCCTTAATGCTTGCCAAGCAAGCGCTTACTCTACTGAGCTATTTCCCTGGCCCTGTAGTTTTATTTTAAATAAACATAGTTTAATTGTGAAGGAAAAGGCAGAATGAAATATTTACCATTACTTAAAAAATGCACTTCTTCACTGTAATTTACTATTTCATTTTAGTGCAAGTGGTAGATAAAGTCTAATATGGTAAATGTGGTATTTTTTAAAAAACAATGAACATTATAGTATTTTTTAATAAGTGGCTGCAAACAAGTTTTATTCTATATTCCACATCTGGAATAAAGTAGGACTTTATTTTTTTTTAATTTAATTTTATTTATTACATACAGTGTCTCGCTACACATCACGGACTCTTTTCTTGCGGGTGGGCGGGGTGAGCTCAGCCCGCCCTGGGGGAGGGGCTGGCACGGCATGTGGTGCTGGGGATCGAACTGCGGTCCCTGAGAGCTTGCCTAAGCTTGCCAAAGCAGGCGCTTTAGACCGCTGAGCTATCTTGCCAGCCCTGAAGTAGGACTTTATTCAGATCATACACACGCTTGTGCACACACACGGGTAAGGCTGCACACTGCTGTTAGGGGGAGCAGAGATAGAAATATCTGGATTTACATTTTTAATGAATGGTTTATTATACATGATATGAAGACATCAGAATAATATTTTTTTCACTCTAGAAGCCTTTTACAGGGAAATTCCTATTAAAAATCCTAAAGACATAACTTACAGGCTTCATTTTACTCTATAAAGAAGTTTGATTTTGAGCAGATTGTCTTTGTGTTTTGTACCTTAAAGGTCATCTCTTTATAGGTAACTTAATCTTTTTTTTTCCTGTCAATATAATTGCTATCTTAAAATTTTTACAGTGTGAGGATTTTACCTTGTTCGAGATTTTTGTTCAAATGCTTATGTATGTTTTTATAGTTTTGTTGGGTGAAATAAGTGTTGTTGTATTTTAACCTTTAATTTCTTTTTTTTCCTTTTTTTTTTTTGGTGGAACCGGGGATTGAACTCAGGCCCTTGCTTTTGCCAGGGAAGTGTGTATTCCATTGAGCCATCTCCCTGGCCCAACCTTTAATTTCTAACATGTCCTTAGCAGCCAGGAAAGTCTATTGAGATAGGCATCCTATCCAACTCTACCCTGTTTTGTTCGTGTACGTGGTTTTAACATTTTCCTTTAGTCATGAGATTTTGGAATGGACACTTAAAACTGAGAACCTCCTGCCCAGCCTCTGTTCCATTTACTCTACTTAGAATCTTAACGATAGCATAGAAGTTTTAAAGTTTTATTATAAAAGCCACGGATACAGCTCAGAGGTACAGCACCTGCCTGACAAGTGTGAGGCCCTAAGTTTGATTCCCAATATCCCCCCCCCCAAAAAAACCCTGAAAGCTTCATTGCAGTGTGGGAAGACCTGTGGCACTGTGCCCGAATGGGCTATTTGTATCACGGAAAGCTCTAAAAGCTGTGCCATTGCTGGTATCAGTGTGGTTGGCCAAAGAGAAACACCTGATGAATTTTGCTTCCATAAGCCACTGGCCCCACAGGGTTGTGCAGCCTCTGTTTCATGAAATGATTCTTCTGTTTTTTTCTTTTTCTTTCTTTCTTTTTCTTTTTTTTTTTTTTTTTTGGTGGAACTGGGGATTGAACTCAGGCCCTTGTGCTTACCAGGCAAGCACTTATTCTACTGAGCCATCTCCCTGGCCCTTCTTCTGTTTTTCTTTTAAATTCCTTGTAAAATGAATTACACATGGCTAAATATTATTAGAGCCATTTCATGTTGACTGTTTAGATTTTATAGTGTTCTTTATCATCACAGTTGGAGATGATAAAAGACCAAATTTTTCAAAACATCTTTGGGGGTATTAACTATAAATAAAATCTTTTTAATTATAGGATTTTCTTCCTCTTCTTCCCATTCCTTTTTAAAAAATTCTTTTTCTACCTCTTGTTTAGAATAAGTAAATTTTCTCAACTTAGAGAAATCTTTGAGAACAAGTGGGATGCGTTAAAAATCTGTCTTGTAGCTGGGTGTGGTGGCGCATGCCTGTAATCCCAGCACTTAGGAGGCTGAGGCAGGAGGATTGTTGTGAGTTCGAGGCTAGCCTGAGCTACAAAGTGAGCTTAAGGCCAGCCTGACCTGCATAGTGAGACCCTGTCTCAAAAAAGACAAAAAGAAAAAAAATCTGTGTCTTTCCCAGGCTTGCTCCTTGTGGCCCTCTAGAATTTTACCCAAGCTGTTCTGTGGGGTCAGCACATGATGACAACTTCTGAAAACACAGGCACTGTAGGTAGCTTACTTAGCCTTTTTTTTTTTTTTTAAGAAAGGGTATTTTGCCGGGCGTGGTGGCGCATGCCTGTAATCCCAGCACTAGGGAGGCTGAGGCAGGAGGATTGTTGGTGAGTTCGAGACCAG
>PVKA01013373.1:21124-39102 GCA_004027165.1 Ctenomys sociabilis | reverse complement strand
CACAAGTTTGAGCCTAGTCTAGCAACTTTGTGAGACTTTGCTTCAAAATAAAAAAGGGCTGGGGTGTATGTAGCTTACTATGAAGGTCCAGTGCTGACCTTCAATTCCCAGTACTGAAGAGACCGCATTAGTACATTTTCTTTTACTTCTCTGTCCTCCAAAGTTTAATCTTCTAGTTAGGAATCATGCTGATTGATTTAAATCTCTTGTTGAATATGGTTATGAGTTCATGGTCTCAGCAGTGTCTACTAGGAAGCATTCCCTTAGTGTTGCTAGCAGTTAGCCGATACTACCTTTGCAGGAATTTCCTCAGCGTTACAGTGGAAGTGATATTTTCAGTATATTCCTTGATGTGATTCAGAAGAGGTCTTTGTCACAGGATTAAGAGAGTGAGCAGGAAAATAGATTGGGGTACAGTAGATATGTCCAGCTTCAGATTGTCAGCATTCTAGAAAGTTTGGTAAGCTCTGGAAAAAAATAAATTTCTCATTAGAGAACTTGAACAGTCTTCTCTTAGCTTGTTTGAAACTATAAACAATATATTTTGGCTCTAGCTGTCTCTTGCAAAGATTCTCAAACTCTGACCTTCAAATAGAATTCCTTTTTTCTAATACCATTTTTCGGGGGGGCATCTGCAGCAGTTGGCATGAAGTGCTAGAGAACTTGTGTAGTACCCAGCTACTTTGCCTGTGAACATCTTGCTCATAGTGCCTGTTCTGAGTGGAATTAATTAGGTTTGTGCTCTCCTGGTCAGTTTCTTTCCTGCAGGGCTGTGTTTAGAGCTCCTGGGAGTCTGTGTCTCCAGTTCTACTGGGTAGACATTTTTAAAAATGGGAAGATAGGTGGTGTTACTTGTATTTTTTTTTTTTTTAAAGACTGCTATAAAATAAGCCAGAAATTCAGGGGTGGTAGCACACACCTGCCATCCCAACACTCCAGAGGCTGAGTTAGAAGGATGGCCATGAGTTCAAGGCCACCCTGGGCTACATAGTGAGTTTAAGACCAGCCTCCACTGTACAGTGAGATGCTGTCAAAAAAAAAAGTCAGAAGAAAAAAGATGGGAAACAATGGCTAAGACCAAAATAGTGCCTTTCCTCCTTTGGTTGTAATAACAGACCAAGACTTGGTAACAGCAATTAGGAAGTTAAAATTACCTAGTTTTAAAACTTTGACCTTTTTGGAGACTTAGAAATTTGTAAACTTTATTGTTAGTTTTTTCTTTTTTTTTTTGAGGGAAGGGTGTACAGGGTGTTCAGGGTCTCATGCTAGATTGGACTCATAGTGGTCCACCTGTTTACAGCCTCCCAAGAGCTGGGATCACAGGCGTGTGCCACCTACCCAGTCTCAATTGCTGTCTCAGTGCACCCTGGGGGCGGGACCAGCATGGCAGGCCATGAGATCCACCCCCCCACCCCCGCACCTGCTTGCAGGCTCTTTAATGCACTGAGGTATTTGGCCAGCCCCCATGTTAGAATTTTTTTTTTCTTTTTTAAACTTTGAAGGTTTAAAAGAAAAATTTTAAAATAAGCTCAAATTAGTGTTCTCTGTTGGCTCAGTGTAGAACAGAGCCTCCATCCAACACACACACCTCCAGAGCCAAATTTTGTGCTCTTACCTAATGTGTAAAATTCACATCTTCATTTCTACCCTTCCCAAAAGTAAGAATTGTGAAATTTCCTTCTGGCCAGTATTGTTAACTGGGATTTGTAAAACTGGTGTATTTACTTGTTACTCTCAGATGTAAGCCTACTGGAGAGGGGACCACGGTGGCACTGATCATTCTTCTTGATATTATAATGGAATCACGAATTGCATGAGGCACAGCATCCCGAATGCCGCTGCAGTGCTTAGGTTGCCAGCCCGAGAGCTCACCGAGTGTGGAGACTGCTCTGCGATCACAGGAGATGTTTTCATTGTAGGTGCTCGTAGGACAGTGCTCGTAGGACAGTGCTCGTGACCAGTGGGAGTAGCACTTAAGTCCGTTTATCAGCAGTTTTATTCTTTAAAGGTACAAGTGTAGCTTATTGGTCCATATTAATGCTTGCTATTCAAGTAATCAACAAATATTTGTGAGTTAGGTATTGAGTGAGTCTGTTACTTATACCTTTTTCTACTAAGGATTTGAGGCAGATTACAGAAAATATTTAACATAGAAAAGAATAACAGTTCAGGAAATTATATATAGCAAAGGGGATAGTGAAGAAAATACAGAGTAAATTTGTGATCATGTAAAATACATAAAACAGGATATGAGCCTATAGTTTTAAGAGTTGAGTCAACAGGTTTGCCTTAAGGCTTAATAGCCAAGTGAAGAGGATAATAAGATCAATTATAAGATTTATATCAGAGGCTGGGGAGATGGCTCAGTGGAATAAGCGCTTCCCTAGCAAGCACAAGGGCCTGAATTAAATCCCTGGTTCCGCCTCCCCCCCAAAAAAAAGGAAAAAAAATTTATATTATTTGTTCATAGTTGAAAACAAACCAAATATTCAGGAAAGAAAATTCTCCCTTGGTTATTATATATAAACTGAGTAATGTGGGCTAGACTGGAACATATCCTTTATATATATATAGTACAAAGAATAATAGTTACTCAGAAGTCATCTCTAGCTAGCAAATATTTGCATTATCATTTTGCTTCACATCATCTTTATTTTAAAACAAACATAAGAGATGAATTGAAGTGTCTTAGATGTTTTCCTTAGTTCTAGTCTCTTCCCTTCTCTAATCATAAAACTGCTATACAGCTTGTCAGTGTTTTTCTTTTTCTACGGCATCTATATATCTGTAATAATATTCTTAAAATGTGTGTGATAGTATACCATGTGTCATCCAAAACTTCTCAGTGTTATGTTTGATGTCCATGATGCTGCAATGTAGTTCATTAATTTTAAATCTTGAAACCCAGTTTTCTATTATAGGGGAAGATCTAATTTACTTATGTGTTCCCAACTAATATATATTTATATATTTGTTTTAGTATTTTGCTGGCACAATTGTCACATTAAACATTCTTGTCGGTGTGTTACGTCTTAAGTGCAGAGTTTCTCGAGGGCTGTGGTCCTCCTGTGGTTCAGGACCAGCATGTGCGGATCACATGGGCTTTTGTTAGGGCTGCAGCCTCTTGGGCCCACCCCAAAGTTCTAAATCAGAAGCTCTGAGGATGTGGCCAGTAGTAAGTCGGCTCTCAGTCTGGAGAGCCGTGCTCTGTGCATACAGTGAAGAGTGAGGTTATCAAGTCTGAGGATTCACATATTTTCAGCTTTGCTGCTAGACATGGGTAGGTTCCTGTTCACAAAGTATGTGCAGATTTACTGTCTTATTATGGTGTACGAGAGTTCCCACTTTCTCATGACTGGATTTTTTGTTTGTTTATCTGATGTAAAATGTTGTGTTTTTTTTTTTAATGTATTAATACAGGGTCTCACTACACAGATTGGACTTCTAGTGTTCTTCCTGTTTTCAGCCTTCCAAGTGCTGGGATTACAGGCGCGTGCCACCATGCCCAGTCTCAATCATCATCTCAGTGCGTGCCAGGGGTGGGCTGGCACGGCACACTGTGTATTGAACCCCAGCTGCTGTGCTCTGCCTAAGCAGGCAGGCCCTTTAGTCCACTGGGCTATTTGGCTGGCCCGATGTAAAATGTTTTACGAGCTATTTTATTTCTTGTTTTGGTGAGCAATACTTTTTATAGGATAGTTGACCTTTTTCTTACTGATTTTTGTAGAAACAAAATATATCATTTTTATATATTAATAAAAGTATCCCTTTGTCTTTTGGGAGTTTATAGTGCTTAAAAAGTATCACCAAATTCACCAATTTTTCAAATTGTATATGTCGAACAACATGTTTACATATACGCATACATAGTGAAATGCTTGCTGCAGCCAAGCCAGTTAACATAGTAATCTGATAGAGTCATGCACACGTGTGCCTGTGTGGGGGTTAGGAGCACATGTCCCCAGGGTACTGTGTGATACAACGTTGTCACCTGCAGTGCTCCTGCAGTGCACCAGATACCCTGACTTGCTCATCCTTCATATCTGCAGTTTGAACCCCTTAGTCTGCATTCCCTGTTGCCTCCTCCCCAAATTCTTCACCAGTTTTGAATGGCCTTTTATTTAGAAGGGTGCTGGAGGAGAGAATTTTGAGTTGGATTTGATTTGCTAAGTGGAACACCCCATTGAGAGATGTAACAGCTGTTTGGAGCTTATGAAAGAGATGAGAGTTACAGAGATTTGGGAAATATTTGTTGAGGGGCAGAAATTTGACCCTACTAAAGTGAATAAAGTTGTCATAGAAACAATACATCGAGAAAATGAGGATTAAACTTGGGGGAGCAACTGTGAAGAAAGAGGTAGAATGAGAGCAAGCAGGAGAATCTGGAAAGTTGAGTGGTGGTGAGAAGGCAGATGGGGAGATGCTGGGACTGCGGGACCCTCCCCCCAAAGAGGCGCACAGATGTTCACCTTCGTGAGGGCAGCTAGCAAAGGTATGCTGAGTTGGAGTGCCTCTTGCATTTGCACAGAAGCATGGGCAGAGACAGGAAAGTTTGGAGGGTAACACAGTCATTTTAAGGAGTAGTGGAGCATTTGTGTTCTAAGGAAAGGAGCCAGGAGAGAGGCTGTGACAGCCTTCTTTTCTCATGGCCCTTAGTTGAGTAGGTCCATTTGGAGACACGATATTAAGAATTGGATGATATGACTGTAAGTAGGAGGCCCTCAAGGTGGACTTCTCTGAAGTTAGTATGGTATGACCAGGGTAGAACATTCCAGGCAGGCCATACAGTTCTCAGTCTTCAGATCAAATAAGTAATAGAATACTAAGCCAAAACCCTAATAAATCTTGCTTGTTGGGTCTGACCAGGGTGAAGAAAGAACAGAAATCTTTGCCCTGTGACCTTGGAAACTTTGTTTAACTTTCAAACTGGCGATGTCAAGGGTTCCAAGTCCTCCACCTCCGGCAGAAATGTCGAGTGGCCCTGTAGCTGAGAGTTGGTGCTACACACAGGTAAGTTCATGTTTTCACTTGGTAAAGTCTTAGATTTTGGAAGGATCTGGTGGACAAAATGGGATTGCTTTTCTATACTGGGTTTCCTTGCTTTCTCTGAGCAAGCCTTCTATTCCTTGAATTTTCACATGGAGTTAGAATCCTGAAGACTAGTGTTTTCAGTGGTTGTTAAAGGGGAGACTATAATAGATTAGATTCTGTAATAGCTTCTTTTATGGAAACCTATTCTAAGATTCTTCTGTTGGTGGAGCAAAGTTTGGCCTTTGTAGCCCTCAACTGGCATTGACATATCAGTTGCAGACTATTTTAGGTATAATTTCATTGTTTGCTTTCCTAACCCTGTCCATGTTTTTCTCGCTTTCCATCAGTGTTTCTCAGAAACCAAAAAAGATGTAAGAGTAGTTGGTCAGTGTGAGATTTCTTAAAATTGTGAATGGGGAACTTAAGGCAAGACAAGACTGAACTTCATGCTGGCCAAACAGTGCTTTTCCTGCAGGAGTTAGAGAGAGGGAGGAGGGAAATGTTTTTCTGATCTCAGCCTATTTTTTCAGGTTGCCCACTTCCCATGTAATCGCCTCCTGGTTTTCTGTTAACAGATCAAAGTAGTGAAATTCTCCTACATGTGGACCATCAATAACTTTAGCTTTTGCCGAGAGGAAATGGGTGAAGTCATTAAAAGTTCAACCTTTTCATCAGGAGCCAATGATAAACTGAAATGGTGAGGAAGAACACCTCTAGCTGTAAACACTTTTCCATAAAAATTTTTGCTGGTTTTGCTTGGTTATATGGGACACTGACTAGAATATCAGTTCTTTGAAGGCAGGGATTTTGTTTTGTTTTTACAGTATCCCTGGTACCTGGCATATTATATGTGCTCACTAAACCTTTGAATTAATTCAATGAGTGTCATGGATCAGAAAACTCAGCCTCAAAGGGCAATATAAATACAAAGAGAACCAATGTTAGAAATGATATCCATACATATTATGGATGGTGATTACATGGCACTTAGCAAGTATCTTCTGGTGGCTTCTAAACTTGCCCCCACAGCTATCTGTGAATAATACCTGACCGTTGCAAGATTTTCTGGTGTTTCAAGAGAAGCAAGAAGCTGGGCGTGGTGGCGCAGGCCTGTAATCCCAGCACTTGGGAGGCTGAGGCAGGAGAATTGTGAGTTCGAGACCAGCCTGAGCTACAAAGTGAGCTTAAGGCCAGCCTGAACTGCATAGTGAGACCCTGTCTCAAAAAGCCAAAAAAAAAAAAAAAAAGAAGCAAGAAATTTAGATTTTAACATAGAAATTTGGCCTTTAGATTGCCTGCTTTTAAGTAGGAAAGGGGATTTATTTGCCCATGTAAACACACTGAACAGCATGCAGGATGGGTTTTCAGCAGGCCAGTGGTAAGGTTAAGGACACTTAAACCTCTCTTCATGCTGCCCAGTCTCCATGGCTCTGCACTGGCTTCCCTTGTGCTAGCAAGGGCCATAACCCATTACACACTGATGAAAGACTGTGATCTCCTGGGACTGGTTGTGTGGCTAGGAATGTGAGACGGATGCCCTGAGGACTTAGGTATAGTTCCCAGGAGCTAATCCCTGCAATGGGGGAGTGCAATCCAGGCATGGGAGGTGCAGTCCCATCTGAGCCATGTGTCTTCTTGAGGAGGAACAGGCATTCTAAGGGTTTACTCCCCGTGCCCGCCAGAGACCACATGTCTCTGACCTCTGCTTTGTTTTGTGGTTCTGGGGCTGGAACCCAGGGCCTTATGCATGCAAGGCAAGTGCTCTGCCACTGAACTGCATCCCCAGCCTCAAATTTGGTCTGTGAATCACTAGTTTGGATCCTGATAATCTGCTGAATGGTCGTTTATTCATTCACTTAGTATTTGTTGACAATGTATGTTAAGCAGTGTATCCCACTACATGTTGAGAGAGATATTTATTCTTAGGCTTTGTATTTAAATTCACACCTTTAGCATATTGTATTGTGCTGTATGTGGCATGTGCATTCTCCAGAGAGGCGCTGGAGGCCACCACCTGTCTGAGAAGGGTGCCACAACACTGGCAAGGCCTAAGGGTGCATATGGCCTGTGGATTCTGGCTGGCAGAAGCAGTGCCTGAACCACATGCATTCAGCTAATGACATTTACAACATAACTGAATTGAACCTGTTAATTCTGTCTGAATTTTGTTTTGGCTCATGTGTAACAGATTGGCATCTCTAACTCTACTTAGAAGCCTTGTTTGGAAATGTACAGTGTGTCATAGGAGTTTACTTCTTTCTGTGTATCCTCCATACTGCCTACTGTATTTAAACCTTAGAATATTATTGCCAGATTGATAAAATGTGTATAGGTCAGAGAGATAGCTCAGCAGTACAGCACCTGCCTGGCAAGTACATGGTCCTGAGTGTGATTCCCAGTACCACCAAAAATAAATAAAATGTAAAAATACATATGATTAACATTTGTTAATTTTTTGGTGTCAACATTGATATAAAGCTTCATTAACCTTTTTTATTTATGATTTCATCATAATCCCAACAAAAGTAAGGGCTTCCTTTACTAGGATTGAAGGTTGTACATGACATGCTGAATTTTAAAGTATTTGAGGAAGAAAAAGGGTGAATTGGAAGTTTATGAGAAAGAAAGGAGAGGTTCAGTGGGTGTTTTATTGATTCTAGAATGCGCCTTTCTTTTGTTTACTTTTTAAAAGGTGATCTAGATCATTCTAGAAAAGTGGTTCCCAAGTAATTTTGCAAAGCCATAATTTCCCAGCTTGGGGGCTGGGCCCTTTGTCTTAACTTCTCTTAATTGCAGTGTTAGGTCATCACTGTAAGTTCACCTATGTGTAAGAATATTTCTTTTTTTTTTTTTTTTTAGTTTTTTTTTTTTTTTTTTTTTGGCAGAAATGGGGATTGAACTCAGGCCTTTGCACTTGCCAGGCAAGTGCTTATTCTACTGAGCTATCTCCCTGGTGTAAGAGTATTTTTAACCCTATTTCCCTATCTGTTTTGGGCAGGTGTTTACGAGTAAACCCAAAAGGGCTTGATGAAGAGAGCAAAGATTACCTGTCCCTTTACCTGTTACTGGTCAGCTGTCCAAAGAGTGAAGTTCGGGCAAAATTCAAATTCTCTATTTTGAATGCCAAGGGAGAGGAAACCAAAGCTATGGGTAAATGTCTCTTTTGGTTGACTATTTTTACTTCCAGCAACTTCATTCTTGACAGGTTGTAGATTGGAATAGGTTTTTAAGTAACCCTGAATATGACTTCTTTTTCATCCCAGAGAGTCAACGAGCTTATAGATTTGTGCAAGGCAAAGACTGGGGATTCAAAAAATTCATCCGTAGAGACTTTCTTTTGGATGAGGCCAACGGGCTTCTCCCAGATGACAAACTTACCCTCTTCTGCGAGGTAAGTCTTTTACCCTGCTGTAAGACTGGCCATGCCCACAGGTGATGGGCATCGGTAGGCTTGCTCATGTGGGATCAGGGATGTGGAATGAGAAAAAGCCTGAGTGAAGTGCTGCTGTGCAGGCATTATTTCAGTGACTGAGTGAACTGCCTTGTCAGCTCAGGGTTTGGGGCAGCTCACCTTTCTACTTGTTGATGTTCATCAAAACAAACATTGTCGGGGCCAGCAAGATAGCTCAGTGGGTGCCCGTTTAGGCAAGCTCAAGCAAGTGCAGGGACTGAAGTTCAATCCCCAGCATCCCATGCTGTGCCAGCCCCACCCCCATGGCAGGTTGAACCGGCCAGAGACCATGTATAGAGGCGCACGCCTGTAATCCCAGTGATGGGGAGACTGAAAGCAGGAGGGCCAGAAGTCCAAGCTGCATAGTGAGACCCTGCAACAACCAAGTACATTAAAAGGAAAAAAAAGATTGTGTGCCATCTTAGTATGTATTAGCTTAGAGTAGCTTGGCTTGGGATTTTTACTTTTTCTTTGCAGATTTTTTCAAATAGCATTTGAAAGGGCTGTCACTTCAGGTTCAGGAAAATGACCAGCAACTAAACATGTCTGTTCCAGCTTCCTGTCCCCTATCAGTGGGAAGCTTTTCTGTGTTTTCTAAGAACAGAATATATTTATTGGGAGAAAGAAAGCTTCTGTCTGAGAGAGATACAGAAAGGGACACAAATGGGTTGCTCATCTCTTTTTGACAGTGGGTCTCTTTCCCTTTCTGCTCTTTGGATTTTTGTGACCCCCATCAGCAGTTGTGTTCCCATGGTTTGTCTTGCTGGGGTTGCCATGAAACAGGAAAGTGGGAAACTCTCTGGGGTGATATCTGTGTAAAGCTTGCTAATGCAGAGCTAGCCAGGAGTTAGCTGCGGTCAGGAAGGACGATTCCCCTGTCAACCTGAGCCTCAAGCTTTTCCAGGTTTACAGGAGAGACTGATTCCTGAAACAGTGAATTAGAAAGTGGGTTCTCTACTGAGTACTGTACATACTAATTAGGAGTTTCCTGCTGTTTTTCTACATGTATAGACATCTAACATCACATTATGATAAAGGAATAAAACCTGCAGTCCCCGTCAGTGTCCTGTGCATCAGATGGTCAGGGAGACACTTCCTGTGTTGCGCCGTGTATCAAGGCTGAGCTCCTATCTTCCTGGGGGAGGGTGCACGCGGGTTCCCTGACTGCCAGCCTGTCTGTCAGATAATAGGCTCAAACTGTGAGCTAATGGCAGTTCAAAAGGCGGATCACCACCGGGTTTCAGGAGGGTGTCCCACAGGACTTTGCAGAAGAAGCCTGGCCAGCAGTGGCAGACTTCTGTATTTGAGTAGAATAAGTAGTTACTGATGATTATAAAATGTGCAGGTATGGTTTGTTAAAATGTTGCACTGAATACATAGAGCATAGTCAGTATGATAGTTGTTCCCTCTCCATTTAATTGTTATGTAAAAGAAGGAAATACTAGAATGATAGGATCTATATACGTAGATGAAACATGGCAGTGGTTTCGTGTGTGATGAACTTGAGTTCAGTGTAAGGTCTAGTCACAGGTCATGCTTGTTCCTGAGTGAAGAAATGAGAACAATTAGCTGTTCTTGTGTGAGGTTAGGTATTACATAAACAGCATCCATTTTAATCTGCACCTATCTTAGAGACTTGTATTTCAAGAAAAACTTTAAAATAGTGGAAAATTCTAATTTTGTTGGGAATGAAAGCCAATCTTCAAACTGTTTTCCAAAGAAAATCTCCCCTAAATAGCATGTGGTGTTTTAGGAAGTGCACGTTGCCTTTCCTGCAGCACTGCTGGGCCACAGTGTGCCCAGCCTATGCTGGATTCTGCAGCCTCTGTCTCTGGTCCATTCCAGCTGCCCAACACCCCACCCCCAACCCCTTGCAGATGATCCTGGATTGGAAGCAGTTGGCCTGCCCTCCCTTGCCAATCTGATTCTCTGGTGAAGTGCAAGGCTGAGCTCCAGCCTGCTCTTCACTTCCCCATATGAAATTCTCTCAAGAGAAATCCTGTGGTTAACTTTAGATTTGCCTTACTGACTTAGAAGGGAAGTGAGATGACACTTTGGGAACGAGGAGATGTTGAACAGGGAAGCGTCTGCTGGGTTCTGCTGATGCCATCGGTTTTTTACCACGGAACCAGGTGTGCCATCTGTTCCTCTCACTTCTCAGTTGGCCACAGGTGCTGAGTGTTGCTTCTCATCCTTGGGCTGGTGCCTAGTGAGACTCATTTCTGTTCCAAGGCTCTCTATGGACTTAGTAGCATTCAGCATTGCAAGACGGTTGCGTGGGGTGTGTATTGAATGTGTGGGTCTCAAAAATGTCTGCAGCTCATCTAAGTTCTTAGCACTTTTCATAGTTACATCCTTTTTTGGTGCAAGTTCTATCCCTTTGGCCCATTTTTCCCCCCTTATATCAATGGAATATTTGTAAACAAGTTGTTGAATCATCTTTAGATCTTAAGTACTATTGGTTTGTTATTAAGAGGCATTTTACTCCCCTGTATTTTAGGGAAGGGTCTACAGTGTTCAGGGTCTCACTATTAGATTAAACTCATAGTGATTCTCTTATAGCCTCTCAAGTCCTGGGATTATAGGCGCGTGCCACCATGCCCAGTTTCAATTGCCATTTCAGTGTGCCCTGGGGGCTGGTCCAGTATGGTAGGCCCAGGGATCAAACCCTGGCCCCTGTACCTGCGCCTGCGCCTTGGCTGGCCCTGAGAGGCATTTCTTTTTTTTTTTTTGTGGAACTTGGGATTGAATTCAGGCCCTTAGCATTTGCCACGTGAGCACTTACTCTACTGAGCCATCTCTTCAGCCCCTTGAGAGGCATTTCTGAATGCAATGTGCACATGAACCCTCAGGTTCCAACTGCCCCTCTGCTGTCCATCAGCCTGTGGCCCATGCCCTTCTATTCTGTCCTGCTGCAGGAAGTTCACTTGTTTCAAGGACTTTTTGGTGTTCCCAGAAACCATGAGAGGGAATTCCAAGGTGAAAAGCAGAATCATGTGTTTGGGCTTTATTTCAGTAGTGTTATTATTGTTATTGAATGTTAAACACAGATTATAAATTGAAAATACTGAATGCCTGGTCTGGTTTGTAATGTGGCACACTGGATTCACTTTCAGTTCTCACTGATATTTTGTCTATTAGGAAAATGGGAGGGCTGACCAGATAGTTTAGGGGATTAAAGCACCTGCGAGCAGCACAGTGGCCAAGGGTTTGATCCCCCAGCCTGCCTGCTGTGCTGGCCCCACCCCAGGGTGTGCAGGGATTAAGATTGGGCGTGGTGGTGCACCTGTAATCCCAGCACTGGAAAGGTTATAAACAGGAGAATGAATCACTCTGAGTCTGATATAGTAGTGAGACCCTGAACACCTTGTAGACCCTTCCCTAAAATATAACAAAAGAAAGCAATTCTTTGGTTTTGGTGTTTGTCTTTTTGAGACTGTATCTCTACAGTTTAGACTGGCCTTGAACTCACTGTGTAGCTCAGGCTGATCTTCCCTTAGTCTCTTAAATGCTGGAATTGCAGGCATGCGCCACCATGCTCAGCAACATGGGAATTCTTTTGTTGTTTTTTGTTTTTTGTCTTTTTTGAGACAGGATCTCTATGCAGTTCAGGCTGGGCCTTGAGCTCACTTAGTAGTCCAGGCTGGTCTTGAACTTGCAACAGTCCTCCTGCCTCAGCCTCCTGAGTGTTGGAATTACAGGTGTGTGCTATCATGCCCACTAACATGGCAATTCTCGAAAGTTGATTTTTTTATCCGGTTAACTTACATGAAACATTTTCATAGCATTTCTTGAGTTGCCCCATAGCACAGTTGTTTGAACTACGTTAGCTATTTTTTTCATTTCATGTTACAAGGAGAGATAAAATGCCTCACGGAAGGCTAGGCACTTTTTCCTAACATCGTGCAGCAAGTTAATGTGGCCATTTCAGCACCTCCCCATCTGTAGTCTGCTGCAGCCCTCGCCCAGGGAAGCAGGGCTGCCCCAAGCGTCTTGAAGGAGCAGCCCCTCTGGTAATGAGAGAAGGCAGCGCGAGAGCAAGCCCCACGCACACTTGTCCTTTTCTGCCCAGCGATGGGGCCACACGAAGTCTTCACGAAAGTTTCGGGTCCTATTGAACTGTCTCATTTATATTCAAATAAATAGCGGTTAGCAGTAAAGAGCTCTGTATTCCTCCTTCACTGCACTCTTGACAGGTAGAAGACTCCAGTGTCTCTTTATGTTACAGTTAAAGATAAAACAGGAAATGTCTTATGAAATATGAAATTCCAATTATGAAATATGCAAACACATGTTTACTCTTTTAAAAACACACATTCTGAAACACAGAATGTCCCTCATAACCTAGAATTTTTTTTTTTTTTTTTTTTTGTATGTGTGTGTGTATAGTACTGGGGATTGAACTCAGGACCCTGTGTTTGCCAGCCAAGGAACTATCCTAAGGAACTATTCCCAAGGGCTGGGAAGATACTGAACTATCTCCCCAGCCCTTGGGAATATGTGTTTTTGTCAAATTTTAAATAAGTGAAAAAAAATTTTCTTTTTTTTTTTTTTTGCCTGAACCAGGGATTGAACTCAGGCCCTTAAGCTTGCCAGGGAAGCACTTATTCCACTGAGCCATCTCCCTGGCCAAAAATTTTTCAATAAGTGAGTCTCATTACATTTTTCCTTTTTTATTAGTAAATGTTTTTATATTGTATAAAAGTGTCAGTATTTGATACTTTCTTTCTTTTCTTTCCTTTCCTTTTCTTTTCTTTCTTTTTTGCTTTCAAAAATGTTGCTTTCTCCAAACATGCAATCCCACCACTCTGGAAAGCTGTTTGCAGTTCAGTAATTTAGCACAGCCCCATCTCAATTTTTTTTTTTAATTCTTGTTGCCTTTTGAGACAAGATCTCATGATATAATTCAGATTGCTCTTGAACTCACAGCAATCCTCCTGCCTCAGCCTTCCAAGTGCTAGGATTACAGGTGTCTGGCTTACAAATTTTAAATTTTTAAAAAATGGATTGAGGGAGTAGTTCAGTGACAAAGCCATGGGTCCAGGCTCCAATACTGGGGTAAAAAATTGATTTAGTACATAACATTCGGGCAGGGAAATGGCTCAGTAAAATAAGTGCTTCCCTGGCAAGAGCAAGGGCCTGAGTTCAATCCCCAGTTCTGCAAAAAAAAAAAAAAAGACATCATTGCAGCTTATAAATCAAGCTAACGTATAGGGATCCATGTTGCCAGGTGTCCCACCCCTGCCGTGTCCTGATCCCATTCCCCAGCCTTCATTAACACCTTTGCCTATCAGCGTGATCTGTAAGTGGTCCTGGCCTGTTTCCAGCCAGGGGTCCCCCATGTCCTGCGCCTGCAGCCAGCCCCCGTGATCCCTCTCTGGTCCCCACAGTCCTATGCATATACAGCTGCCTTCCAACCACTAATAAAGTGCCTACCTACAGGGAAAAAAATCAAGCTAGTGTAGTAAACCTACCAACATCTGTGATGTGAACATACACTTACTTTCTTATTGATTACCTTTAGGTTGAGAAATAATGTCGCTGTTATAAGCAGTTCATAGTATCTATGTGTTTTCTTGCTTTTGTTTTCCTCCCTGGCCCTGGGAATTGAACCCAGGTGCGCACACAGTGCTCACAGCTGGCTAATCTCCACCTTCCACTCCCATCTCCACCCCTTTTTGAGACAGGCTCTCCCTAAGTTACCTGAGCTGGCCTCAGAATTATGATCCTCCTGCTTCGTGCACCACCATGTGTGGCTTGGTTCTTTAACTGTATTAAGGTTAAGAATGTATTCCTATGAGTTTTACTTTGATGTTATATGTAGATGAGATGTGCAAGAGTTGGCACAATCTTTAGTCTTTTTATAAAATTTTTTTCTTAAGAAAAGGAATTGACTTTAAAAGTGAGACCCTTTTACAACTTGAAATTTAGGGGATTATAAAGCCTTCCTGAAACATTTTCATGCATTCATTTATAAGATGACATAAATGTCACAGTCACGTCATCTTCACAGCTGCAATTCTGAATGAGTCTCCATAGTCAACTTTATAGGCATAAAAAAAAATCTTTAGTTTTCTCAAAATGGTCTCATTTTAGCAGCATCATTTGCAGAGGAAAACAATTCTTTTCTAAGCTAAAAGTTTGGGCTCTGAAGACTCATTTGTGAATGCCATTTAAAATTTATTTTTAATTAAGCGTATTTAATGTTGGTAAGAGGTGCCAGACACCAAGAGCTCTGGAGACTGCAGGCATCTATATATCTGCAGAACAAGCCTGGCTCAGACAGGGAAGGTACATTCTCCTGACTGCTGTGTTCCTGTCTGTGTCCAGAGAGAGAAATGGTCCCCCCGAGAGGTGTCACAGTCTTTGGACCCCACTCATTACCAGGCATATATCTGGCCAACAGAAGGCCACTGCTAGCCACAGCTCATGTGAAACTCAGCCCAGCTTTTGCCAATTCATTTTACCCAGTCTACTAAATTGCCATCAAGTGTTAATGACTTTGGGCTCCTGTCAGCCTGGCTTAATTCAAGCTAGAAACACAGTGCCAAAAGCATTCTCCGTTCCCTTCATTGGCCTTCTCCTGAGATTCCTAGAGGAAGTTGGATCTAATTGATCTTTTTCTTTTCCTTCCCCTACTCCTTTTTGATCAGTGTTTTAGAGCTGTAACTAGCAACAGACATTCCTACTTTTGGCATTACTATTGTATCAAAAGAAGTGAAGGTATTAATGTGAGAATATGGCTGAGTCAAATTAGGAATCTTACGGAGGACAAGAGCATCTCCGTGGGGTGGTTGTGCTAGATCCTGGGCTATATATAATGTTGTAATCTGCCTCTGATAAATGTACTACTAATGCTCAGCACATTCATAATTGATTAACTTAGCTGCTTTGTAGCTGAAGACCATAACAGCTAGTTTTAAACAAGTGAAAAAGTTTCTTAATCTGATACAAATATCTTACTCTTACATGGAAGGACTGCAGGGCATCTGGAACCTGGAGGCTTTACGGCCCTAGTGTGCCTCTAGGTTCATGACTACGGCTGTGGAGGGGGTGACTAGCATCTTGAAGGTTAAGAGACCTGGGCTATCAAGGTTCTTTCTAAGCTTCGTTTTTATCTCTCAAGAATAGTGAGTGTAGGAAGCTCATTGTCAAGGTTTGTGAGCTCTGTGTGGATCAAAGTTCCCTAACCTGGTGTTATAGAGAAAATGAAGCAGGGCAGGCATTCACCTTGCAGGGTCTTATATTTCATTCAGTAACTGATATTTAACTTATAGTAGTATGTGATTTTTGGGGGGGAATGTCTTTTTTTTAATGTATTTGATACGGGTCTCACTACACAGCTCAGACTCATAGTGATCCTCTTGTTTTCAGCCTCCCCAGCACTGAGATGACAGGTGTGCACTCTGTGGCCAGCTCAGCCCATCCTGGGAGTGAGGTTGGTGCCACATGTGATACCAAGGGTCAAACCACAGTTCCTGAACTTGCCTAAGGTTACCTGAGCAGGTGTTTAGTCTGCTGAGCTATCTTACTGGGCCTCAAGGGTATCTCTTTGAGATGGGAGCTATACAGTTCAGGCTGGCCTTGAGTTCACTTTGTAACTGGGGCTGGTCTCAAGGGCTGGTCTCAAACTCCTGCTGTGATCCTCTTGCCTCAGCCTCCTGACTGAGTGCTGGGATTACAAGGGTGTGCCACCATGCCCAGCAATTATGTGATTTTTAAATATATCCTTGTACTTGGGACTCAAATTTAGCTGAATTTCACTGACCCACCTAAAAGTGAGCTTGCTTTCTCTCTAAACTAAACAGTCAATTCAGGTGCTGCTGCTGCTGCTGCTATGAAAGCTGTAGAGGAATTGGATCCCTGCAATAAGTTAGCATCTCTATTCTGTGCTAAAGCTCTGAGTCCACATATAGCCGTGGCCAACCATCTTGTGGGTCATTGTTACAGATGATTTATATGCATTGTAAAATAGTCACAGCGGGCCAGGGAGTTAGCTCAGTAGATCCTGAGTTCAATCCCTGGTACCACCAAAAAAAAAAAAGTAACATCCCCACTCCGCTGTCGCTCCTAGAGAGAGCTTCCAAGGCCAGGCCTCACTCATCATGAGTCAGTGATGTCATGTTCATGAAACTAACATTTTCCAGGGAGTGCAGTTATTTTACCAGGCGCGTCAGGCTGCACTTCAGCGCACTTTCCACATCTATCTGAAATCTGTGAAGTGCTTTTTGGCCAAAGTTGTTAGGTTATTTTCTCTACAGAGTTTTAGTGGTGTTTTTAAAAAGGCTCTTCGTATTTAGCTTCTGTCTAAGGTAGAATAAGATAAATACATGAGGCTTAGCATTTGTTTCTGTCAAATTCCCCCTGGTGGCTTTGCCAAGTTTGTGGTGCAGGGGAGGTGGAACTTAATAGACACTGGAGAAAGATCTGTGGGGCATTCTTGCCATTGTCCTGAAAAGGTGGAAAGTAAGTGTGTGACAAGCAGGGGCGTACTTGCTGCAGAGGAGGCCTGCACTGGGGAGGCGGTCTCAGGAGAATGTGTGTCTGCATGTTCTGCGGCGTTGAGGCAAAGTCAACTCTCACCTGCTGGGAGGAGAACCCTGATACCACAAGCTTTGGGTTATTTCCCTCTTTCACAGGTGAGTGTGGTACAAGATTCTGTCAACATTTCTGGCCAGAACACCATGAACATGGTAAAGGTTCCCGAGTGCCGCTTGGCAGATGAGCTTGGAGGGCTATGGGAGAATTCCCGATTCACAGACTGCTGCTTGTGTGTTGCTGGCCAGGAGTTCCAGGCTCACAAGGCCATCTTAGCAGGTAGGTGTTCCTTCATGGGTCACTGTATAATTTTAGTGAGACAAGAAAAACCAGAGGCTGCATAATTACTTTTTGTGCAACTTCAGGTTTTTTACCTCAGCCACACACACACATATACACAACCCTGAAATCAAATGTGCCTCTATATTATGACATTAGCTGTTTTTTGTAAAAATGCATTTCTGTTTTTCTTCTCTCTCTCTTTTTTGGTTTTATTTTTTGTTTGCTTTTGTCTTTTTGAGACGGTCTCACTATGCAGTTCAGGCTGGCCTTAAGCTTACTTTGTAGCTCAGGCTGGTCTCGAACTCACAATAATCCTCCTGCCTCAGCCTTCCGAGTGCTGGGATTATAGGCATGTGCCACCATGCCCAATTTATGTATTTGGTACAGGGTTTCATCACACATTTGAGACTCATAGTGATCCTCCTGTCTCAGCCTCTCCAGCGCTGGGATTACAGGGGTGCACCACCATGCCCTATTTCAGTGGCTGGTACAGTGCGCCAGGGGTTCTGGGGCTAGCACGGCATGAGGTATGGGGATTGAACCCAGGACCCTGCACTTGCCAGGCAGATACTTAGACCACTGAGCTATCTCCCTGGCCCTGTTACTCATCTCTGAAGCCCAAAGGTTCTAAGAGTCCTCGTACTGAGAGGGCAGATGCCAGAGCACTTGTGACCGG
>PVKA01013373.1:0-21024 GCA_004027165.1 Ctenomys sociabilis | reverse complement strand
ACTGATTTGCGCTCTTAGGGAAGGGGGCAGATGGCAGACCCTGCTAACATGCAGCCTGCTTCCTGTCAAGACCCTTAGCGTCATTCTTCTAAAGTACACGCCTGGCAGAGCACAGTCTGGCTCATCTGCCACCTTCCCGCTCCCTGTCTCAGCTCGGTGCCAGTGTAGGTGCTGAGGAAGTCGCGCCTCTTCAGTCCTTATCTGCGTGCTCCGCGAGGCCTCAGCACTGCCAAGCGCTTTATTGCCCAGGCAGAGGCAGCACCCTTTTTCTCTATAATAGATTCATGTTTCAGCCGGTGCCCTCCAGCCTGTCCTCCCCCTAAAGGGTGCCCTTGCCTGCTTCCTCCAGGACAGCTTTGAGGCCCTGCCTGCTGCCTCTTGCCGTCCTGAATTCGCAGTGGAGGAGCTTTTCCTTGCACACCAGGCAGAGTGTCTCTGCTTCTGTTCTGTTCACATCCCATCCTGCTTTCCCAGAAGCCTTACTCTAGCAGTTCCTCTTTCTTTCCAGAGTGAAATTTCTTGAGCTAGCACATTCACTCTGTACTTCCTTCCTCCCACTTATCCTCAGTTCACCTCCATGCCACAAAAGCAGTTTTCCAAAGTTACATATATGACCTGCTAGTCCTTAAATTTGAGACCCTTTAGTTCGTGTGTTACTTGACTCCTCTCCGGTCTTCTCCTACTTCTCTGGCTACTTCTCATGTGTGGCCTGCCTCTTTCATTTGTCCCTTCAAACACGAGTGAGCACCGGTATTGTCACCAGGTGATTTTATTCACTCCTGTCACATGAGCAGCTGTCTACCTAGAGGGCCCTCCTAGGCGTTCCTCCTGCTTTGGGCCCTTCCCCATTCATTAAGAAGTATTCAGTCTTCAATGGGTAGCATGTGTTTAGGGCCTTAGTCCGTAGCTCTCTTAACAACAGTGAAAATTAATATCCTTTTGATATAGATTGAAATACTGATGTTTGGAGGGTTCAGTGATTTGCTCAAGAATATGTTTAGAAAATGGTAGAGCTGGGCCAGGGCAGTGGCTCAGTAGAATAAGCGTTTCCCTGGGATGCAAGGGCCTGAGTTCAATCCCTAGTTCAAAAAAAAGAAGAAAAGAAAATGGCAGAGCTAAAATTAGTTTTTTCTGACATAAATTATAGGCCAGAAGTTCAGTTCCCTGCCACACGTAGCCCTCCTATATGGTCCATCTGTTCTTCTCGTCTTAGGTTGGTGTTTCAACCTTGACCCAGACCCCTAATTTATTCAGCAGTGTGAACAAATTTGTGTTCTTATCCATTTTATTACTTTTTATGTTTGAAATTAAGTTTACTTATTTTTCATGGCGGTCATTAGACTATAGAGTGTGCCTGGATTATAAGACCGGATCACGACAATTATTCCCATTAATAGGGAGAAAAACTAACCCTAAGTTATCCCTAGTGAGAGAAATGAAATAGTATGAAAGATAACTGTCAGGTAGAATGAGCTTTGCAGGGTCACAAACCACTATCCTGTTCAAGGCTTTTTGCCTTCTAGGCTGACATCATCTCAATTAAGAGTGTACAGCTTGGGCTGGGAAGATGGCTCAGAGGTCTAAGCACCTGCCTGGCAACTGCAAGGACCTGGGTTCAATCCTCGGTACCACATGCCATGCAGGGCCTGGGTACCAAGCCAGCCACCAAAACCGAGTATAGTAGCGCCCCTGTAACCCCCGTGCTGGGGGGGCTGAGACAGGAGGATCACTATGAGTCAGAGCTGAATAGTGAGACCCTGCACTAAATAAATGAAAGATTTTTTTTAAATGTACATCTTGATCTGGTCACTGCCTGCCAGCAAACTCACATCTGGGGCTTTTTGCTGTGTGGAGGGCTGGCGATATAGCTCAGTGGACTAAGTGCTTGCTTAGGTAAGCACAGGGACCTTCGGGTGTGCTGAGCCCACAATGCAATCCGGGCGTGGTGGCACACGCCTATAATCCCAGCACTAGGGAGGCAAAAAAGCAGGAGGATCACTATGAATGAGGGCTGCATAATGAGACCTTGCACCAAAAAAAAAAAAAATCTAGCAGTGGAAAAAACATAGTACTCTTCCAGCCCAAATTCCACATTCTAGGACACATTGTTTAGACCATGCGGACCCTTCCATTTGAACCCCCAGATCTATGCAGAAGATTTAGCTTATCAAGCCATCTGTGTTGGATGACAATCCAACCATTAGCTCTACTCCATCCTTAAAACATAAATGGTTGGAGTACGGCTAATAAATATTTTTGAAAGTAATGTGTTTTTCTCTTTTGGACAGGGCATACAGGGTATACAGGGTCTCACTGCATAGGTTGAACTCATAGTGATCCTTCTGTTTACAGCCTCCCAAGCATGGGGCTTACAGGGGCACCACCACGCCCAGTCTCATTCCCGTCTCAGCGCACCCCAGGGGCGGGGCTAGCACAGAAGGCTAAAGGATTATTTCTTTATTATAATTTTTGGGCACCACCACGCCCAGTCTCATTCCCGTCTCAGCGCACCCCAGGGGCGGGGCTAGCACAGAAGGCTAAAGGATTATTTCTTTATTATAATTTTTGGGCACCACCACGCCCAGTCTCATTCCCGTCTCAGCGCACCCCAGGGGCGGGGCTAGCACAGAAGGCTAAAGGATTATTTCTTTATTATAATTTTTTCTCATTGGTGTGATATATGAAGAAAGGAATTTGATAATGCTGGTGTAATCTGAGGCTAAGGTCCTCTCCTTTAGCAACAGATCAAGAAGGAAGTGATCTCTTGGTGGTAACTGGGAAGACCCAAGAGATTCCCAGAGTGAGATAACCTCACCTCCTTATCTCACTTTTTGTTTTATAGCTCGTTCTCCAGTTTTTAGTGCCATGTTTGAACATGAAATGGAGGAGAGCAAAAAGGTATGTAATAGGTTGGAGATGTTTCTTTTGGGCCAGGTGGTTAGCGTCAGATGATTTCCCAGTTTGGCCATGGATTTATTTTCCTAATGATTTTTTTTTTTTTATTGTTCTATTATAACAGTAAAATTCCCTTGACAGATACCTTCTAAACAGGGGGAGGTTGTCTGTTAATATTTCAGGTAAAGCAGATTCGCTTAATTCCCAGGCAGATCATGCAGACAGTCCTGGGTGAGAGCATCAGCCGTTTGTGTCTATTTGAAAAGGCAAAGGCGGTCTGTAGGATGAGAAAAGGCTGTAATAGCCAACTAGGGCTGAGGAGACATTTTTCTGTTCATGTTAGGTGTTAAATGATACGAGCTTCTCTTCTTGCTTGGAGCTTAAAATCAAGACCATAGTTTAGGAATTTTGTTCTGTTGCCATATTTCTCAATTTCAGTTTTTCTGGCATAGAATCGAGTTGAAATCAATGATGTGGAGCCTGAAGTTTTTAAGGAAATGATGTGCTTCATTTACACGGGGAAGGCGCCAAACCTCGACAAAATGGCGGATGACTTGCTGGCAGCTGCTGACAAGGTGAAGTAAGGACAGAGAAGTAACTGCAGGACCAGGAGTTATTGTGACGTCTTGAATGTTGTGACAGGGCCTCTGTGTTGCATTTTGGGTAAAGAAGTACGTATCGTAGTTCAACCAGGACAATCCGGCTTATGCTCATTGTGTCAGCAGTTATTAATAGCAACCTTTTTGTTCTCAAGGGTGTCCTGCTCAGAATGACATAGTCTTCTCCTATCTGTGAGAAAAAGGGTTAGCCTAATGTTTATCTCCTACTCATCTCATATTAACTATATGAGAGAGGGCCGGGTGTGGTGGCGCAGGCCTGTAATCCCAGCACTTGGGAGGCTGAGGCAGGAGGATTGTTGTGAGTTCGAGACCAGCCTGAACTACAAAGTGAGCTTAAGGCCAGCCTGAATTGCACAGTGAGACCCTGTCTCAGAAAGACAAAATAAATAAATAACTATATGAGAGAGCAGGGAATATAGCTCAGTGGCATAAAGTAACACTGATATTTGGATTATGCTTTATAATAGTTTGCAAGATGTATTTCAGCTTGTTAACAAACTTTGTCATTTAACAACTAGTTCATAGTTCAGCTTTTGCTAAATAGTTACTGAAATACACTATAGCTCTTCAAAATTAGTATAATTAGTATCCCTTTGGGGGAAAAGATACTGAATTTATCCAATTCAAATATTTGCTGTTTTACTGGAGTATTTCTCAGAACATGTATCATATTATATGCTGAGGATCTTCTAAAAGGAAATAGATAGAAACTATTTCTCTAATTTAGTTGACTCTGGAATCCTTTTGTCAAGGATCACCTCTGAGGATTAGTGGGCCTCAAAATACTCACTAGGAAACTGATGTTTATTATATAGGCACATCAGTGAGAGCTCGGCTGTGCCAGCTCCGCAGCGATGGAGACACCAGCCACAGGGTAGGATGGTGGTGCTTACCCTGTGGATGTCTTTCTTGTGTGTGAGTGGGGGCAGGATGAACCAGTGCGAAGGAAAGTGCTCTTGAAGAGGGTACCCCTCTTCCTGTCATGATGCTACCACCCCAACAAAGTTGGCTCCAACCAAAGGGCACAGGACCATTCTCCCATGGTTAGCTCGGGGCGAGAGTCTCCTGCCTCCTTTATGCCTGAGGATGGCAGAAGGCACCTGGGCTTACAGCAGAGGTTTTACCTGCATTGTCCACTCTGTGGAGTGTTTGTGGAGAATGAGGCATGTGGGCCCAGTCAGTGCCCCCAGTGACGATTAGAGTGATAGCTGCATCCTTCTTACTCACATCCAGTGCTGTATTAAGGCAGCCACTGCAAAGTCCGCACTTCTGTCTGCCACAGTTCTGAGCAAGGGAAGCTGGCTCTTGTGGAGACAGCAAGGGCATGTTCACTGCAAGCCTGGGAAAGTGGATGATGCAGCCTGGAGCCTGCTTTTCATACAGCTTATAAGGTTCTGTGTACCCTGCCGTCTGGGCTTCAGCAAATTGGACATTTATGCACATCAGTGGTCTATATATTCTGGTTATCTTCTGGAACCCATTAAGAACAAGTAGTGCTTTTTTTTTTTAAAGTGTTACATCTCTATTCAGGTTTGGTCAGTATGGGTAAGATACACGGGAATCATAGAGCTCTAACAGAACAGTTCATAAAACTGAGTAACTGTGCATGTAAATTTCTTCAATCTTCAGTTACCTAAAGAGAAAACACACAGGTGTGTGTTGGAGCAAACTGTAACACTGAAACTACTGCAGGACTCCATCAACAAATCCAGCTTTTAGTGATAAAAACTCCTGTACCAGACAACCGAGGCAGTCATAAATCCACACCTACCAAATCTGAGTACGTGTATAGCAGCACAAGGGAGAGTGCCTTTATGTGGCACAGGTCCATACAGATGCCATTTTTACACTTTAGAAAAGATTTCCAGGCACAACTTCATCATAACTCCCAAAAAGGACAAATAAGGTTGCAAGTCCCACATTTAGAAATGCTGAGGCCCAAGCCAGAGTCAGGCTTCTGTGTCTCTGGGTTCTCATTCTTGCTGCCCAGACAGAGAACCCACGGGCACCTGCACTGCGGCCGGGATCAGCCTGAACTGGCAGGCTAGGGACAGTGTCCAGTGCAACACACTTGACATCTGAGAAATAAAGCAGTTAAGTCACAAGTCACCAACGCTTGGAATCTGTGAATGAGAAGTACCTGGTGGGTGCATTTCAAACTCCATTGAGAATTTCCTGTTAGTCTTCACTCCAAGCCTATTTGAAAACATTTTTACCTTTACACCTCCCTGTGCACTTTAGGGAAGTAGAGTAAGAAATCTTTCATGGAAGGATCCAAACACCTAGACTTTTCCCAGGAGGCTGAAACAGCTTCTTCTGAGCTTTGCTGTCTCCTGGGGAAGTGTGTAATTAGACCAAAAACAAAACAAAACTCATCTTCCAGGCCTGGGAGACACAGTTTCAATCTCTTGGGTAAGTATTGCCATTAGGCAGGTTTTTCAGAAGCATAATTAAGGAAAAAACTTTGTCCCCTAAGGGACAAGAATGGCTACTTTTGTCTAATAATGCAGTATGGATCAGAGCTATTCACAGTGAAAGTCCTTTTAAAAGAATATATTAGAAAAGGGTAAGAGGAATAGTGTGTGCAGTGCTGTACAAAGAGAACATTTACACAGCCTTTTTTAGCTTTTTAAAACAAAACCCAGCAACCTCATTTCTTGCCTGTGTGGTGCCGTTCAGTTCCACAGAAACTGCTTTCCAGTTACTCAAATGTAAAAATTAAAGCTGCACCAAAACCAATAAAACTCTTTTGGCTGCAGGAGATCCCAGCGCCAACAGAGATGCATCCTCGCCGGCACTCATAACAATCGTGATGTCCTGATGCGCGTGCTGGCGGGCATCAAGTCACGGCGCTCTGAGGCCCTCGTGGCTCAGCCTGGGAGAAGGCAGTGGAAGCCTCGAGCAGACTGCTCTCCTGTGAGCTGCTGAGCGACATTTTTATTTTGCGCTGGCTTTTGCTTCCTTCGCCTTCCTTAGCCCTGAAGTCCCTGCTAAGCTCATAACCTCCTATGAGAGAGCAGGCAGCAGCACTGCATCAAGCCTGCCAGCTAACTCAGGTGCGTTAGCCAAGCCCCTCTGTTTCCAGAACATCTTTGCCCTTTCCTTGGAAAACAGAAATTTATAACAAACCGGATTTTAGGGTCTCTGGTGCTTTATTCTTTTACCCCCAGAATCTTAACCTTAACCTATAAGTGTCATTTATCTTTTCCTGTTGGAAAGGAGGCCCTTAGTTGACCTCATTCAGGAACACTAGAGCAGAAATGCTGGTGAAAGTCACTGCAGGGCCCCTTTTCAGCCCCTGTTGGGCCGGTAGGACACCCTGCCGGGCTGGTGACAATACTCAGGTAGAAAGGCCTGTGCTTCACCTTAGTCGCTCTTAATAAAAGGGTTGCAGAAAGCTTGAGTACAATGCTCTGTCCGCCTGCTGCGGGCCACTGCTACTCCTAAGGGTAAGTGGTGATGGTTAAGAAAGACTTGAGTCAAGCCCAAACTCTAGTGTGGGCTTCTGCTGCATAACTGTCATTTTGCTAACTACTACCTTCAGAGACTGGGTATATTTTAGAATTGTAGTAGCTTATGCTCTGTGTGGTGCTGGTCAAGTATACAGTAGCACAGTGGTACCACTAAAGAAAAGTTTTGATGACAGTCCGCCCCGAGCCACTGCCCCTGACACACAGCTCCCTGTCTTGCAGTACGCCCTGGAGCGCCTGAAGGTCATGTGCGAGGACGCCCTGTGCAGCAACCTCTCCGTGGAGAATGCCGCAGAGATCCTCATCCTGGCTGACCTCCACAGCGCGGACCAGCTGAAAACTCAGGCAGTGGATTTCATCAACTAGTGAGTTACAGCTTCAGAACTCCTTACACAGAATAATTGGGGTAGCTAAGGGGGGAAGAAACATTTTGAATTAGTGAGTGAAGCAGGCACATGGCTTCACTGACCTTTTGGTAGGAAGCGTGGAGGTTTTATCCTTTTCTGCAGCCTGACAGTGTGGAAAATAGTTTCTTTTTCATGGTGGATGAAGTGTTGTGCTCCCAAGTGGGGATCAGAGTTGACGAAAGTGGTAATTTGCTGTCCTGAAAAAGCACTGTCCCCCAATGAGAGTATCTTTACTTCACTTTCACTCTCTTCTTAAAGGAAATACAGATTTCTTGGAAAATAGAAATACATTTATACATTTTAAAAATGAGTTTGTAAAATGTATCTGACAGCTTGTAGTGCAGTGGTGAAGAGAAACAGGTGATGGGGAGCCATGATAGGTAAATGTTCTGTTTTGAGAAAGAAACATTCTGCCAGATCTGTTCCTTAATCCGAAGTGACAGGTGACCTGGCCTTAGTACTCTGAAGTACCACGAAGGGGCCAAAGCCAGTGGAGACTGCACCCCACCTCCAGCGAGTGTTCTGTCCCCTGGCGGTGGGGAGCTGAAGGTGGGAACCATGACTGAGAGTGCCTTCCTAACAGCAGCTCTGGAGTAAGATAGATCTTACAGCCTTTCAGGTGAATGAGGAGACAGTATGTAACACAGAGACACCCAAAGCCAGGAATGGACTCCTCCAGGTCTAGCTATGAGGTGATTTATGAGCAGTGAGCAATTGGGACAGAAGAGGGAGGCAGGGCCTGGGCCTTATGAGCGCTGCTAGGTGCCCACTCTGTGCTGGCTGCTTGGTTTGTGCTTCTTGGAAAGAACCACTGAAGGGGGCTGGGGAGATAGCTCAGTGGAATAAGTGCTTCCCTGGCAAGCACAGGGGCCTGAGTTCAATCCTCAGTTCCACCAAAAAAAAAAAGAACCACTGAAGGCAGACTGCTGGGGAAGCCCTCTTTTTTGTTGCTCACCTAGGTGCCAGGCGGTGCCCACATGAGGTTAGAAGACTGCCAACTGCCCAGGCAGGTGGGAGCTCAGAGCTGCCCAACCCAGGGAGTCCTGGCTCCCCCTCATTAGCACCACCACTGAGTGTGAAGAGCACTGGTCATGTTGAGAAGAACCTGAGCAACATTCCAGTTTTCATAGTTGAGAGTGCGATAGTTCAAAGTCCTGGTCTTCAGAATTATAGCAGCCATGGCTCAGGCACCAGCTTCTCTGCACATGAAGGGCTCAGTGTTTCTTGCAGGAACGTCCTTGTGCCAGACCCTGGGAAGTTAGGCTGCCCAGGCCACTGTTCAGTCCCTCTTGTGCTCACTTTTTTTCTCCACTTTCCTCCTAGTCATGCTTCAGATGTCCTGGAGACCTCCGGGTGGAAGTCCATGGTGGTGTCACACCCTCACTTGGTGGCCGAAGCCTACCGCTCTCTGGCTTCAGCACAGTGCCCTTTCCTAGGGCCCCCACGAAAGCGCCTGAAGCAGTCCTAAGACCCCCCTACCTGTCGTAAGACTCCAGTTATTTTCCAAAAGCAGCGGCCACTCTTGCTGCCCCTGAACACCGGGTAGACAGCGCAATCTGTGGAGCTTTCACTCCGTTGTGAGGAAAGACTGCATCGTGCTCCAGACTGTAAACGGCACTAAATAACTTAGGGGACAGGGAGGAAGGGCCTGGGATTCAGGGCTGCTGGACCGGAGAGAGCCCCGTGCTGCACATCTGCACCTGCTTCGGCCTGGCCCCCTCTGACACCGGGTACATCCCAGCAGTGGTACCTCGAGAGACTGCCTGCTCTGATGGGACAGACCCATCGGTAGTGCCTGGCGCAAATGGAAGGAGAAAGAAAAGATGCTTTAGTTTTAAGAGAAAGGAAAGAGGAAAGGACTTTTGTAGAATCAGTGGTGGATTCCAGTAGTATTTATGTTGGGAGAAGCAAGTTTTAATCCTTCCAACTGTGCTAGAGCATGGATGTTTGTGAAGACGCCTTGTCACCGGACAAGCACCAGCAGAGCTCTCACTGCTAGCACTTAGCACTCACAGGATGGAGCACCCTTTTATCCTCCAGTGAAGAGTGATGGGTGAAGGCGAAGGGGAAGGAGGCGATCCAGTCCAGAAGATGAGTGTTCTGATGGTCGTGGCTTTTGCAGAAATCTTTATTGGTATTGAAAACTGGAAAAAATAATTCACCCAGAATTCATACTGTCTTGACAAGAACTATGGTTCTCTGTTTTTAGATATTGTGGAAAATGTTTTTTGACATTTTTCTCTGGTTTTATTTCTTTTCCCTTACCTCCTCCCTTTTTCTAAAATGAAAAACAAAACAAATGCAAAAAGAAGATAAGAAAAATGAAAAATTTTAAATGTTAAATGCTGTGTGAAAACAATTGCAGCCCAGATTGCTCAACTGTCTGTACCTGATTTGCCGCCTGCATAGGAGCCAGCCCTGTTCCTTCCGATTAGCCTCTTCCGACAGGGGAGAACTTCTAAATGTTAATTTTTTCTTTTTGAAAATATAAATAATTACTATTTTGTACTGTGTGGTGTCTGTGGTCTTTTGTTTCATTTATCTGGCTTGTCTCTTGAGTCTGAATTCCTTGCTTAAGGGATTTTGGAGGCCTAGTTTGATCCTTCATCTTGCAGGGATTATGTTTGAAATGTCTAATAAGCAGTAGGGATTGATTCATTTTCCATAATCTCAAGTTCCCTTTGTGAGCCATCAGCATCTGCCAGTCTTTTGTCCTCTGTGAGTGGCCGACAGTCACACCCGCAGGAGGGACCAGGCTTCTACCTCAGTCAAGGCTATTAAGACCCAGGCCCTGTCTCTCTTCTCTCCTGACTCTACCTCGAAAGATGTATGGAGATTAATCAAGGAAGTTCCTATCTGGTGGCCTGTCTGGCTTGCTGTGTTTCCGGCAGGCTGGTGACGTGACTCCCAGGCTCTCCCCAGAGTGCTCTGGGCCACCTGGCAACCTGTGGACAGCGCTGGAGGACAGTGAGGCGCCCTGAGAGGTGCACTGGCCATGTGGCTTTAGGTCCTCAACCTGGTTCACCATCCTTTTCCTCTCAGTGTGCTGAGCCTCTGCACTGGCCCGTCTCATTCATCTCACTGTGCCTAGAGCCACCGAGCTGTTCATGGAGCAGCCCCAGGCAGGGCATGCCACATGCCCTTTGCGCCTTCCTCGTTGGTGGGCAGGGAGGGCAGCACTCCCTGCGTCCTGGATGCTGCCCTGTGCCTCCCAGGCCCTCGCTTTCCAGAGCAGCACCAGACCTGGAGGTCGGCAGGATGAGTCCCTGCTGCGTAACTGCACTCACAGTGCAGCTCCCAGGGCCCCGCTAACTTCATTGGAAGTGTTGTCCCTGAGCGTGTGAGCACTGGAGCACCGGTGAGCTCAGTGGAGAGCAGGCCCAAGGGCATCGGCCTGTCCCACAGCTGGGGAAGGTGAAACCTGGGGAAGGAGCACGCTTGAGGTCACAGCTATGGAGAGCCAGATCTCACATTGTGTCCCGAGGATTACGTAAGGAACTGGAGGAAGTTCCATTTCTGGAATGTTTAGGGACCCAATTGGAAGTGAAGCCTGCTTCCTCTGGGAACGGCAAGAGCAAGGCTCTGGAAAGCGCCTCAGCTGGCCTGCTCTTGAGAGCCTCCAGGAGAGCGAGCCGAGCCGGATGAGCTTCCCTCTGCCTGCACAGAAAGCTCTAGGGTGGAGACTGATGCTTCCAGGGAGTGCGCTCAGGAAGATCGCCGCTTAGGAGCCCTGGCCTCCACCTTCTGGGAGGACAGAGAGTGTATGGAATTTCCAATATGGATTTTACTATGGGTACAAAGCTGTTAGTGTGCCAGGTACAGGTGAAGCTGCGGAACTCTCCCGCATGATATTATTTCTGGACGTGTTTGTTTTTGTTTTAAATGATACAGCTGAAGCCATCTGGTTGTGACAGCACCAGAGCCCCAGCATACTGTTCCTAAGCCTCCCCTGCCACCACCCCTTCCCTTAGCTCCCCCACATCTGAAATGTAATTCAAGTCAACGCCACAATCTGGGGCGTGTGCTGTCACTGCAGAGACGCCCGTGCCAGCAGAACAGTTGGAGATGGCAATTCCACAAGGATATGGCTTATTTATCAAAACAGTATTTCAGGCAAGCAGTTTCACAGAACCTTTGCAAATGTGTTTCCAGGTCCAAATAGATTAACCGACGGCATCCATGTCTTCCCCTCCTCCTCCATCACCAGTTCCTCTCTCTTTGGCCATCCGCAGAAAGCATTTCCCCATGCCTTACGCGGAGATGAAACCTCTCAGCGTTATTAGGTGGCTCCAGTGCCTTTATAGGTTTTGAAATGTGGGTGAGAGGTGTTCCTGTCTTCCTTCACTGCAGAGGCTGCTGGCCTTTTAACTCTTCCTGAGCTGTTGCTGCCGCGTGCTATTACCCTGTGGCCAGGGACATGAAGATCGCCTCTTAGGCCAGTGGCCTGACCACTCTGCATTTCTTTTTCAATCTGGCATAGACCCATTGTGGGATCTCCATATTGCACGAGCTATGCAGATGAAACAGCTTGTATGTTTATGAGCAGAACAACAAACAGAGGTGGGGGAGCTGCACTTTGCAACCATCTATTACTTTGTTCTGGTTCTCCACTCCTAAAAGAACAGCTAAATTCTCCCATCGTCACCACACTGGATCTTTTGGCTTTTCTTTGTCAAAGACAAATTCTTGGCTGGGGCCCAACCTTATTTTCTACAACTAATTATCTTTTTAATCAGCCTGGGCCCTGTGTGCTTCCTCTGTCTCATGACTTCGCTGAACTCTGCCCTCCATCACTGAGGTTCATTTCTGGCGGCTCATGGGCTCATCTCGCATTCAGGTGAGTGGAGTTGGGCTACTCTTTATGCACGTGAGTGTGTGAGGTCCCTCTGCCCCCCCATCACTTCAGAGGTGACATGCCTCAGAGGTGACGTGCCACCGTGGACACCTCACAGAGCCATGGGCAGGACATCGGATGGAGGATGAGCGGCCTTCGGGCTAATGAGCTAGGAGAGCTGGGAGCTCTGACCTGCAGATGAGAACAGAGACCTGAGTGTGGTGATGGAGGGACCCTCACGCAGCTGAGCCATTAGTGAGGTGGCTGCCACCCCCCACAAGCTCTGCAGTGCTGGCGGATGAAGCAGCATCTGGAACACTGTTTGATGCTGATTTCTGCAGCTCTGACAAAAAAGTTTCAGACTTGAGGGAATTGAGCACAAGCAACAGAGATGATTAAGGAGTCAGAGGGGATCGACGAGGGGAAAATGGGATGAAGATAAAGTACGCGTCACTCCATACAGGAACGTAGCACCAGTACCTGCAGTTGACAGATGTCACAAGCAGCCTGAATGCCTGCCGCCTGTTGTGCAGCTCCTGTCTGTCCCTGTGGTGTGGCTTGGGAAGGTAGGGATGGGACTCCTACAAGGTCACTGTCTGGGTCAGAGCGAGAGAAAACAGCAGAGCATCGCACTTTTGGGCTTCGGGCCAAGGGAAAATGGAAGTCCAGGAACTTGCGAGGCAGTGACATGGGCTTGTCTGCCTCCTGACACCGGGTGGAGGGCAGAGCCTGAGGCCCTGAGGATGAGCTCTGCACAGCTGAAGGAGAAGGGGCACCCCACACACTCTGTTAACATCTGAGGAAAGACACTCGGGGAGAGTAGGTGACATGCTCAGTGTCACCAAGGCTCAAATTCAAGCCACGGATTGAACGCATAGATAGGGATCTTCTAAGGTACCCAGATGTGGTGCAAGGGAGGTCTAGGGTGCAGTTACTGCTCTATTTAGTCCTACACTGGCATGGGGGCACAGGGTCAACCCAGCACTCAGGAGGCCGAGGCAGGAGGATCGAGTGTGAACAAACAAACCTCAGTCCTATGGAGGAGGCAGAACATGTAGAGGCCACACAACTGAGGCCTTGGTAAAAGCTGTTAAGGAGGTCAGTGAATTTCTAGTCAAATGGTGGAGGCAGAAGCCAAGACAGATAAGGACATAAAACCTCCAAGTTTTAACTTGGGAAGCTTATCTCAATCTAGTTGGTCAGCTCATTTGCTTTTATCAAAAGTGTGAGGTGGGGCTGGGGAGATGGCTCAGTGGAATAAGTGCTTCCCTGGCAAGCACAAGGGCCTGAGTTCAATTCCTGGTTCTGTCAAAAAAAAAAAAAAAAAAAGTGAAGGTACATACAGGTTATCCCATAAATTGTGGACATATCTGTGACATGTGAAGTGCAGTGTTTGGATTGGGGCGGCCATGTTTGGATTGTAATCACATTTTTAAATTGAGAGAACATTCGCCTTCAGCCCTTCCCCTATTTTGAGAATGGTTTTCCTAACTGTGCACCACTCAGGCAGTCCATCTGCCGAGTGATAGCTTGCTTCACCCTGACAATGTTTTCAGAGGCCGGGGGTTAGATTTGGTGATGAGCTCCGAAAGGCAAACCATGGGCTCGAGTTCGAGCTGTCACCACTCCCCATGGTGTAAACCCCCCGCGGTGAGCGCATCCAGTGGGAGCTGCCCAGAGGCGCACGGGCACCACTGTGGGCCTGGGCCATTGGTGCACAGCACTGTGAACAACCTCATAGGCACAGGTATGGGAAAATGTAAGTAAAGAAAATGAATTTTGAGTACTATCTTGGCTAATTACATGGTAATACAGTTTAATTTTTAATAATGGCTGGTTAACAACCTGCTCTCAAAAATCCCTGAAAACTAAGCAGTTGACTAGAGCACCCGTGTGTAGCAGCTGCCACACGACCGGGCTGGCTCGGGATTCATCCCCCGGGCGGGCGCCGTGCCTCGCCTCTTCCCGCGCCACACTGTGCTTTCAGGCACACCAGTGGCTTGTGGCACAGTGAAGCGCTGCCTTGTACTCACGTGTGCTGACGCTGACACATGAGCTGGTAGTCGCTCTACACATTTTAATCTCCCTGGGTAAATCAGCACAGTTTTGTTCATGTCTGTTCCCAGTTGGGAGTGAGCCTTCCTCCCAACACTAATGAAAGTAGCCCTTACAGACAAGCCGTCCACCACAGCCCGCGGTCACTCCAGGCGAGGCCTCCACGCTGTGTCCTCCTGCCCCATTACCTCTGGACAGGCATTTGGAAAAGAAAGGAAAGCCCCTTGCTCTTGCTTGATGCACTCTGATTGCTCTTGGTGTAGCTGTACTGGAGCTCGTGCGCAGGGTTTCAAGCTTGCTGGGCAAGTGCTCTGCCACTGAGCTCCCCCCCCAAGCCTGGAAAGGCAGTGCGCTGAGTGTGGCCAGCAAGCCAAGGGTGAGCAGGGCCCTACAGGATGCCAGAGCTGAGGCGTCTTGTTTGCCTCGGACCCACAGGAGTGAGGTCTTGAATCCATTCTGCTCGCTGCACCAATAGTTCACCAGTGCACAGCACAGTGTACCAAGGACCCCACTTGTTTTCAGGGACACAGCAGGGCCGCTGCTTCCATCCTGGGTGCTGGAGTCTGATGAGAATGTCCTCAGCAACCCTGTAAATGTGTCCTGTCAAGCTCTGGTGAGTGCCCGGAAGGAGACAGAGCAGCTTTGGAGGCCAACAGGCTTGGAACTAGCTCGTAAGTTGTGCTTGTTGATTGTGAGACAAGGACTCCAGAGAGAGCTGTCACATGGACTGCTGGATTGTGGGCCCAAGCCCAGGGACAGGACGGGATGGGGAGGAGGTGTGGGCACCTAGGTGTCCTCAGAGCTGTGGCTGGTGTGGCAGTCACCCAACACCAAGACAACCAAGACTGGTCGCCAAAGCTGGGAGTCACACACATGGGATCCCTGCCACTCAGAAGCAGAAGCAGGAGGGTTGGAGGCCAGCAGGGATGACTTCACAAGAGGCCTGTCTCCCAGATGTTCAGAGGAAGGGCTAGAGGTGTTTCAGGTAGTTCAGTGCTAGGGCACTTGCCTAGACTGTGTGAAGCTCTCCCTGCTCCCCCAATACTTGGGGGTGGGGGGAGCTTAAAGTGTCAACCAGGGAAAGTGTAAAAAATGCCCGTTGAGCTTAGTAACACAGGGGTCTTAGCCAGAGCTGTTTCAGGGAAGAGACCCCGGGGGGGGGGGGAGTGGATGGGAGGCAGGAGACACACACTGGAGTGTAGACAGCCTAGGATGTCATGGGCAGGAAGGGGGACAAAGGTAGGATGGGATCTACAGGGACCTGAGTAGAAGGGGTCCTCTGCTTCTTACAGGATGAAAGAAATGCACAGTTAGAGCTGCCGGGAGCCAGGAACGGGAGCAGCTAAAAGAACCTGCGAGCCCTAAGAAGGGGACACTGCACGGTGAGGCGGGGGACAGGGGGGCTCTGCTGTGGAAACCAGCAGGCCCCTCCCATCCGTGGCACGCAGCTGGTGCACACTCCAGGCAGATCCTAGCCAGACCCATCTGTGAAATGGGCATATCGAAGAATCCTCAAGAAGTCAGTGAGAAAATACCTGTCACCCGGACCACAGTCCCCCCCAGGAAGGGAAACTGCCATCAGCGCCACTGGAATCCCTGTACAGTTATAGCCACCCCAGCCAGGTGCAGCCTTGGAGTGCATTTCTGTTTGGGATTTCTGTGATGGGAGTTAATCCTTCAAGGGGTCCCTGCGTGGGTGCAGGGGACAAGAGGGACCTGCTCTAAAAAAGGCGTGGAAGAGCCTGGCTCCCTTGAGTCCCAGGGCTCCACTGCCTATGGGGAAGAAAAGAACTGTGGTCCCCCGGCAGAGCCTGCACCCAGAAACCACCCCTCCACTCTTGTCATTTGTGGTCCCTGCTGCCATCACTGTCACCATGGTGCTGCCCAATGCATAGGAGCCTGGCCTGCCCAACCGGAAGCTGAGGGCCAGGCGGAGCCCCTGGCTTAGGGCAGGGAGAACAAGGGACCTGGCACCCGCCTGCCTCTTGGTCCTTCCCGCTTTTCTGCTTGTAATAACCCTGAGGAGAATGGTGGACAGGTCTGCTGCCTTGGGACGCCTTTTCTAGGTGCTCTTCCTCCTTTTGCTTCTTCGTCTCCTTGCTCTCCCTCTTCTGGAGTATGGAAGCTTCCAGTTATTTCTCCCATTTTCCTAGATACTTCTCTCTCTGTCTTCAGTCCTGCTCACTAGAGTGACATCTTGAGCCTGATCCTGCTGCATGAAAAAAAGCCCCATGACAGGACCCGCCTCCCAGAGCCCTCTGCTCCCGTCCCTGCGATGCCATGGCAGATGGCAGTGCCCAGCCGAGCAGCAGCAGCCCCTGTCAGCACAGGGAATGGGGCAGAGAGCGTGACTGCACTCCTGAGGACTCCTGCCCACCCCCTACTCAGGGTCCCTCAAACCAGAATTGTTCTCACATACCTTGCAGCAGCTTGGAGGAAGGCAGCTGCATCTTGCTGTGGGAAACTTCCATATTGCCTCTAAATTCAGGGTTCATCTGAGTCAGGACCTGCTGGCCAGGGACTGTGCACACCCAGCCACATGACCCTTCTCTGTGGCCAGAAAAGGTCACTCCAGGCCTGTCCAGAGGAAACTCGCCATGTCACAAAATGGGCACAGAATAGGGTCATGCCTGCTCTCCAGTACTGGCATGGGACTCACAGCCGTCCAGGCTGCTGAAAAACTGATCATGGGGTGAAGAAGGTGGGCAAGGGAGAGGTGGAAGCTGGGTCTGACAAGGGCATGGTGGGTGGAACAGAAGGGCTCCCTAGGCCTGGAGGGCGCACTTGGCCTGCTGCCCTCTGGGTGCCCCTGAATAAAGACCATCTGGGTATCCTGTCCTCGAATCTGGATGTGTGCTATGGGTAGAGGGCAGATGAAGCCACTCATGCATTGACCGGGGCTTTTGAGCTCCAAAGGGGGAGTCCTGTGACCACAGAGCAGTAAGTGGGAAGGCAGGCAAATGCGGCCCCTTCCTCATCCAGAGCTAAGGCTACTGGGGACAGGTCCTGCCTACACAGATGATCGTCTCTGACCTTCCCAGGAGCCTCTGCCTGCACAGCCTTCCTGCAGCAGGGATGGGCTGTGGCCCCACACCTCCTCCTCCACCCAGGGCGGGCCAGGATGGGGCAGGATCACAGGGCTGGCACCTCTCAGCCACCGCCTCTGGGCCAGCACGATGGCTACTCACAGCCCCTCACGATGCAGCATCTCCACTGTGCACACGAGGAAATGGGCAGGAAGGTTCCAGGCACCTCCCCCAGCTCTGTGCCAGCAGGGGCAAGCTGGGATCTGCAGCTTGGATGCTTTCTCAGCTGGAATGAGCAAGTGCCAGAGCGAGGACTTAAATCCAAGCCAGTGTGGTGGTGCCTGCCTGTTATCCCAGTTTTCAGGAGGCTGAGTCAGGAGCACTGCTGCAATTTTGAGGATAGTCTGGGCTACACAGCAAGACCCTATCTCAAAAACAAAAACAGGGAAAAATAAGATTTGAATCCAGGCAACTTAGCTATAGAATCCCTCCAGTTAGCTTCTGTGCTCCCAGAAAAAAAAAAAGACTCCAATTCCCCTTCCTTTTGCCAGGAAACCAGCCAGGGAGGTGGCCCTAGATGGTCCTAATGGGCACTGCCAGAGCCAGCCTGTCCCTGTCTATGACCAGGTGGACAGGTGCCACTGCCCCACACCTGTAAGGACGCAGGCTGTGGTCCTGTGGCTGAGCGTTCAGGGAGGCAGTGCAGGGACCTCCCAGGTAGGCTCGTGTGCCAGGCACCGTGTTCAGGTAGTTCAGGAACTGCAGCCCAGCCAGGCAGCCCTGCCCTCAAGGAGCCTCCAGTCTGAGGAGAGACAGCTTGGGTCCCAGCTCTGCATCCAGAGGTGCAGAGATGTTTCAAGGTATTGGACGGCTCACCCCATAAAGTGAACTATAGCAGCTCTTGGGCTGTGACTGGGAAGGGTATCTGGGGTGCAGAAGGGCGTGGGCTTCACTGCTGCTGTGCCCCTAAACCTAGAGCTTCTTCCGCTGGGGTCTCTTGTTCCACTCCCAGCACCCAGTATCCCACAGACCCCAACACACCCTCTGCTCTAAGGCAGTGGCTCCAGTGTGAACCACATCTCCTCTGGGTCTCCTGACCCAGTAGAGACCAGCTGGAACTTCCAGAGGCTTTATTAAACAATATTTACTGAGCGAACAAGGACTAAGGGAGAACAGAAGGGGTATTAACGGATGATGTCCACCAGGCCTAAAAATAGCCCAGTTTCAGGCCTGGATTGCTGTCTGTCCATGCCAGGCCTTGGCACACTCTAGCCTGGCCAAGCACCCGCTGCCTTCACGGGGAGGAACTGCCGAGGCAGCACCATGGTGGGGGCTTTATGGTTCCCCTCTGCTGCTCACCCAAGTTACCTCCTAGCACCTCCTTCCCCAGGACAACAGCACCTTAAGGAGAGACCAGTTCTAGAGGCACAGCTCGCTTTGGGTGGGTGAACAGCTGCTCCTGTCACTTAAGCCGGGCGCTGGGGAGACGTCAAAGCCAGGCCTGTTCCTCCCTAACACCCCCCTGGCAGGACCAGGGGCTCAGGAGCCTCGGACCTGACCTTAAATGGCCTGTGCTGGTCTCACTCCCAGCTCGAAACTGACACTGACAGCTTCGGGGCTGAGAGCCTGGCACTCGGCTCCCAAGGGCTGGCAGGGCCCAACCCCCTCCGCTGTGTCCACTCCGACTCTGCCTTCCACGCGGCGTGGGCTCACCAGTGGGACCAGTGCCTTGCAACCCTGGCTGCCCAAGGCCTGGGAGGGCAGCCCCCCCCCCCAGGCCCTCTTCTGCCTTGGCCTTCTAAAGCTGTGTTGTTGCAGGTAATTAAAGGGTTTTAATTAAATTAGGATCCCATCTGGCTGGGATCACTCAGGCCCTTAACGAGGATCATGTGTCACCATCATCAGCCTAAGGATGGGGACTCAGATGTGGGGGCTGAGTGTGGGACAGGAGGCCCTCAAACTTAGGTAGAAGATCCTTCTGAGCCTCTCTCAGGTCCCCAAAATCAAGCAGCTATTGTACCTCCAGAAGCGGAGGCCACAGAGGGGAGGCTTCCCAAATCCATCCTGGCCTCTGAGTCTGACCCTCTCTGGTGCGCGGCGACTGGGGCATCGTCTCCGTCCTGCAGATGAGGACGAGTGTCCTCAGGAGCCAGCGCCCTGACATGACTGAACAGGGGGCACTACCAGCGCGGGCCCAGAGCACAGCGGCTTAAATAAGGCTTCTTCAGCGTGCCATTCTGCCACTTCTCATCTAAGATGGCAGGCGACAGGGCAGAAGATGGAATAAAAGAGCAAAGTTTCTGAGTCAGGCAAAGCGGTGCACCCATTCATCCCAGCAAGTTGGGAAGCTGAGCTAGGAAGGTTTCAAATTCAAGCCCATCCTGGGCCACTTGGCAAGATCCTGTCCCCAGAAATAAAAACGGCTGGGGTGGAGCTTAGTGGTAGAGTGCCTCTGGGTTCATCACTAGTTCTGCAAAAACATAAAATAATTCTAGATGTTCCGAATCATCATGTGCTTTAAATGTCATTGACCGGCTCTTAGGCGTGTGGCTACTGCTACGTGAAGGAGGGCAGAGAGCTGTATATGAATTCCAGGCAACCATGTAGCCAGCTAACCGCTGAGGACCCCATCATGAAGGAGGATGGAGAAGCAGATTCCCCAGGACAGTGGACATGTCTGCCCTATATATCATGGGGCAGAACCAGGACAGGAGCCCAGGACTCCTCCTACAGCTGGGCCTTTCACCTGTCCACAGCAGTGCAAGGCTAAAGTTCAGCGACCCTGTCTCCAAGAGAGAGAAGGAAGTAGCATTTTGGATTTTTTCCCCTTCTCTCTCTCCCTCCTTCCCTCCTGGGTCTGGCTGTGCACCCCAGGGTGGCCTTGAGCTCGCGGGATCCTCCTGCTTCAGCCTCCCAAGTGCTAGGATGACAGGCATGCGCCACCACGCCTGGGAGAAGCAGCATTGGATTAACAACTCATTTCATTTTCCCAACAGTGCTTCCACGTGGGTAGGATGACAGTTTTTCATGTAAGGAAGCTCTGGGAGATTGTGCCATCCAGCTAATACATGACAGGCTGTGGGTGGGGACCCAAACAGAACTTCCCTCACACCCCCATTGTCACCCTGAGCCCTATACAGGGATTAAACCTAAGGCTTTTTAAGCTGTGTTTCCCAGCACTTTTTTTATTTTGAGACAGAGTCTCAGTGAGTTACTAAACTGGCCAAATTGAGTTCAAATCTGTGATCCTTCTGCTTCAGCCTCCCAAAGTGTGGGGATTTCAGGCAGGCCCCACCACAAACAGCCTGCACTGTCATTTCCTTTGTGCAGGAGGAGCTGGCTTGCCCCATGGGGCCCCCTGAGCAGTGCTCTGAAACAGGTATCCTCCACCTGACATCGTCAGTTGCATTTGTGCCTGGGAGGTGGCATCAGCTGCCACACCAGGACTTTAGTATCATCACCAGGTGTCACCACACCTTTTCCTGCCTAGCAGGGCTCATGGTGCCTCCTGTCACCTGTCACCCCAGCCCCTCTTCTCCTGGTAGTGCCACGTGCCTCAGAGTCTTCACAAGTCACATTTCTCTCCCACTCCCAGCCGTGACATTGGATCACTTCCCACAGAGCAGCTGGCCATGTCTCCCCCCACCCCCAAGCATTCCTGTCCCTGATCACCCTGTGACCTTCAGCTGCCCCTCAGGTCCCCTCCCCCAGCTTCAC